>JAMPIV010018122.1:730000-742500 GCA_024509875.1 Oreohelix idahoensis
GCTGTTGTTTCAACAATCCGCCGTTGCCACGTTGAGAAATCGTGCAAATGCTATGTCTTTGTCGCCTCACTGATGATGATGTCACCATTATCATTCACCGAACTCAGCTCGCGCTTGCACGCGCTTTATTCCTGCCATTATGATGGAGAAACTAACATTTCTCCCAAGCCCAACCCATATGAGGCAAAGGATGTTGTGTGTCATACTATAGTAGATGCTAAATTGTGCAGAAAGAGTTTGCCTTAAACAAAAACTATCCAGTACATCAGTCAACATTTAAAAAGCACGGCATTTTAAAAAATGCCTTAATAACAGATAAATGTAAAGATAAATATATACTGAAGCACATTAAAAACGCACCACCTGTATAATCCAGGAACAGAGTGTGAAATGTAAATATAAGTGTTTACAAGTTTACATATTTGGAATCTTTATTCATTTTCCTATGAATCCATGCTGGTCATTAATTTGTACATTTGATTATTATGAAATTCATTGCATTCTGTGCAGGCAAGGGAGAAAACCAAAAATGCAACCAATAAAAAAAATGCGTTCACACTATCCTCAGTATCTGGTATGTCCACCGTGTGCTTGCAAACAAGCTTGGCAGCGGCTCCGCATGGAACGCACAAGTCTCTGAAGGAAATTCCTGGGAATCGTCCCATTCACGCGTAAGAGCAGCTTCGAGCTGTTGCAGATTAGCTGGAGAACCTTGCCTGTAGACTCTACGTCCAAGCTCGTCCCACAGATGTTCTATAGGAGACATGTCTGGTGATAGGGCAGGCCAATAAATCGTCGCAATGTTCTGCTGCTGTAGATATTGCTGCGTAATGCATGCGGTGTGCGCACGTGCGTTATCCTGCTGGAGAAGCTGCAAGTCTGGATAATTTGTGAATGCAGGAGCAACCAATGCATCCAGAACCTCATCTCGATATGTCACAGCATTAACATTTCCACGGAAGACGTGAAGAGACAAGCGATGGTGAAAACTGAATCCTCCCCAAATGTGAATACTGCCACCTCCAAATCGGTTGTGCTGACGAACACAGCAATCTGCAAAGCGCTGTCCACACCGTCGCCAAATCCGCATACGTCCATCAGCAAAGGATATGTTGAATCTGCTCTCGTCTGCGAATAGGACAGCATTCCACTGCAGTCTAGTCCATCTGACATGTTGCTCTGCAAATTGCAGGAGCTGCTGACGATGTCTGTGAGTCAAGTTTGGCCCAACATAAGGTCGTCTTGCAGTAAGGCCTGTATCTCTAAGTCGTCGTATGACTGTCATTCGAGAGACTTGCCCACGTCTACCCACTATTGCTCTTGCTGTTTGACTTGCTGGGAGAGAACGATTCCTTAGGTGACTCAGCACAATATGACGATCTTGCGCAGGGGTAGTAACTCGTGGTTGGCCACTCCGAAGTCTATCCCGGGCACTGCCAGTGGTTCTGTAACGTTCATTGAGACGTACAATAGTGCTGTGGTGGCAATTCATCCTTCTGGCAATGGCCCGCGAGCTCATTCCGGTCTCCAACATACCAATGGCTCGCACGACTCTCTGAAAACGACCGCCAACGAGGTGTTTTGTCTCAACGGCCTTTTTATACAGAGTTGCCCCTTGTCGACCACTCTATTTTTGGCAGTCGTGGGCTGGGTGGTGCGCCGGGCGGCGGAGGGCAGTCCAGGGGGAGTGGGATGGACTGCATTTTCTACGTTGGAAGATCTGAGGTATGCGGGTGGCGCTGCACTGCTGGCGCATTCACATCGGCACGTCCAGGAAAAGACGGATGGACTTAGTGGGTGTGGCCGGCGGGTGGGCTTGGGCATCGGCCTGAAGAAGACAGGGGTCATGGCGCTCGGTGTGAGCAGCCCTGGGCCCATGTCAGTGCGGAATCGGCTGGGGCAGACGGATGCCTTCGCATGCCTGGGATGCGTGATGGCACCGGGCGGCGGGGCAGGCAGGGACATCGGCAACGGAATGAACGGAGCAAGAGCGGCCTTTTTTGGTCTAAACAACATCTGGAAGTCCTCTCAGTACAGCACAAACACAAAATTATGATTATATCAGAGCTGTGTGCTTTCTGTGCTTCTCTGTGGCGCGGAGAGCTGGAGAGTTGCAGAGAGGGAGATGTCGAGGTTGTCCTCTTTTCACACAGCATGCCTGGGAAAGGTTCTCCGAATCTTTTGGCCGGGTGTCATCGCCGGCCGAGATCTGCTTGCTCGGGGCGGGCGGGAGGACATGCGCACCATCATAGCTGGCACACGCTGGAGCTGGGTTGGTCATGTCCTCAGAAAAGACCCCGATGCCATCACAAGAACAGCTATGCTATGGACCCCTGAAGGAAAACGAAAGAGAGGCCTACCAAGGACAGCTTGGCGGAGGGCTGTGGAGGCTGGAATGCAGGGAATGAGCCAGAGTTGGGGCACTGTACGAATGATGGCCGCCGACCGAGCAAGGTGGAATCAATTTGTTGTTGCCCTACAAGACGCCACCAGGCGTAATGGCCACTGACTGCTTTGACGGTTGGTGGCTAAGGATCAAAGAAGAAGAAGAATACTGCCACAACGCGAACACATTTTCAGGGTCATAGCTGTTGGGAATCGTGTTGCACGTGTAACTTTCTTTGTTTACATGTAGTCTGTACACAAACCCGTGTGTTGAATCAAGCACTTTCCATTCCAGCAGCCATTCGCTCTCTACCTCATGACAAACACGGGGAAAATCCATTCCCACACTTTTTTTTCCCAGCTTCTCGGCATCAGTGTATATAATAGAGGTGCGTTTTTAATGTGCTTCAGTATATATAAAAAATTATCAGCACCGGAACAGTCACTTCCTGGTTTGTCGGCATTTTTGTCTTCTAACTCGCATACATTTGTTTCACGGGGAAGGCACACAAGTATGTGTGGTAATAGTGAGGAACACGAGAATCAAATATAAGTATTATCTTTTCAACAGAACTTAACAATATAATCATATATTGTTAATAAAGGATAGCTTCATTCTATCTATCTATCTATCTATCTATCTATCTATCTATCTATCTATCTATCTATCTATCTATCTATCTATCTATCTATCTATCTATCTATCTATCTATCTATCTATCTGTCTGTTTGTCTGTCTGCCTGCCTGCCTGCATGCATGCATGCATATCTGTCTTCCTGTCTGCATTCCTGTCTGTCCATCTGTCTGTTTGAATGCCCTTATGTCTGCCTATCTATCTCTTTCTGGCTGCCTACCTGTATGCATACCTGTCTGTCTGTCCGCCTGCATGCACGCCTGTCTGTCTGAATGCCTGCCTGCTTGCAAGCCTGTCTGTCTCTGTCTGTCTGAATGCCTGCATGTCTGTCTATGTCTGTCTGCTGCTTACCTGCATTCATGCCTGTCTGTCTCTCTGTCTGTCTGATGAAGGGGAAAAAACTTGCAAACTGTATATTAAAATATGTTGTGTGAAATTAGATCTCCACCTAGGCCGATCCCAAGCCCGGTTAAAAAAGGAGAAGGGTGGCCTGCATAGAGGCCGTAAGGAGGCAGCCCCTTCGTCATGCAAAGGCACAACAGGCCAATCACCTGTTTGCTTTAAAACTTGATTACACGCAACGCAAGAGAGAAAACCGGACTGATCCTAAAAGCGACGAATGGAACGGACTACGGACTACGACTTATGGAACATGGAATGTAAGGAGTAAAATAGGAAAGAAGAGGAGCTGGTGGAGGAGATGAGGAAAACGAAACTAGAAATCCTGGCTTTAACGGAAACGAAGAAAAAGGGACAAGGAGTTATGGATCTCGATGGCGACACGCTGCTCTACAATGGAGTCCCTATATCTGAAAGAATGAGTTGTATTGTGGCAAAAAACCAAAAGGATAGCATCAAGGGATGGAACTTTGTCTCAGAGCGTATTATGGGCTAAAGCTAAAAGAGGGAGAAACCATTGTTAACCTTGTTACTGTTTATGGGCCAAATGAAGATGAGAGAGTAGAGGTCAAGGCGGAATTCTTCGAGCTGCTTTAAAAGACAGTGGACGACTGCCTGGATGAAGTTATCCTGCTCGGAGATTTCAATGCCAGAGTTGGAAATGACCATGCTAGATGGAGTGGAGGTATCGGAAGGTATGGAGAAGATACACTTAATGACAATGGAAAGCAACGCCTTAGATTCTGCACTGAGCAAAACATGATCATTACAAACACAAAGTTCCCCCATAAGCGCATTCATGCATACATTAGATACAAACCAACAAAGAATGAGAAGTCAGTGACTGACTATGCCATCGTTACGAAGAGCTCATTCAAGTATGCCCAAGATGCTAGAGTCTGGAGGGGGCCAGAGAATGGAAGTGATCACTCCCTGCTAACAATTAAAAGAACAACGGAAAGAGTTGCTCGACCTACGAATAGCCTAACATCACGCAAGAAGCAAAGTAAACGAACGCGAGAAATGAGCATTAAGACCTACAAGCTGAGAGAGCAAGAAGTTAAGACCAGATATCGGGGATTTATTGATACAGCAGTGAGAAACAGAGAACAACCTGATGACCTGGAAACCCTCTAGCTTAAAATCAAGGACATTGTAAAGACAGCTGCAGCAGAAGCATGTGGTGGTCCAACTTATGATGAAAAGAAAGAGACCTCCAGGACGATCCAGAGTCCGCTGGGAGGACAACATTAGACAATCTCTGAAGGATAGAGGACTAGAATGGAACCAGGCCAGGAGGAAGACAGCCGATAGGATAGTATGGCGCTCTCTCTTCCAAACCTCTACACCTCACGGTAGAAGAGGAACGACAAAGTAAGTGTGGAATTAGAACACAATATTTTCCCCAACTCTATTCTACACTTGTCACAAATAGCGGTAACTTCGAACTGAATTAAATTTAAAAAAAAAAACAAATAAAGAAAAACTCCTGATCGGTAGTGTTACGGAAAACGTTCGTTCTGTTGTTCTTTTTGGTCCTCGCTCCACGCCGTCAGCATTAATATACCACTCCTTTTACGTGCTAAATTCTTCCCGTGTTCACCGTTTACACCTGTATCGTTCAAGGTTTTCTTATCATATCTTGTTCTCATTTGCCACTCCCTTAATTTAACCTGATCGCTTGATCTGGTTTTGAAACAAGATTGACTTCGGTTTATGCAGAGCGAACTTTGACGTTTCGCTTACCGCCAGCGCCAGACGTAGTAAGAGTCTACACTGAGCGACATCCCTGTTGTTAACCTAAACTTTTTGTTTGTAATGATACACAAATCAGGTTGTTCATAGGTTACATTATGAATGGACAGACGTTACTGGGAGATAAGTTGTTAGTTCGTGCATGACGTGTCAGAAGTTGTCAATCTGGTTAAAGATTAAGACACGTGTGACGTATAATGAAAATATAGCCTACAGTATCTTACAGTCTTTCGTGACCTCGTTAGCGTTATGTGATTTGCCAACAAAAGCATGCATTTTTCTGCCTGTCTGACTCACCTTTTAATCCACGCATCTTTTTTCTGTTAACACGGGCTAACGCAAAGTTTACAAACTTCGCGACCTGCCAGTCATAACAGGTAGCGAATTAGGTTTGTTTACCTAGTTTTTCGCGCGAGCTTATCTGTCAATCACACGATAGCTGACAGACCGCACGTGAAGAAACCGAAGACTCTTTGAAGTTCGTACTCAGGAGAGCCGGGAATTTCCCGAGTGGCTTTGATGTCGAGTCGCGGGCCAAAATCTTCGGGAAACCCCGTTAGAGGTGAGAATTCTTCTGATGTCGATTAGCAACGCTGAGACAGAGCGACCGTAAAGTCTTTTGTCTGGGGAACTGTGTTCACAATTCTCCCGATTCACATGGTAATGTGAAAAGTAACGTCATCTATAGATCAGAGAGACAATAATATATATAAACTGTGGTTTCTTAAACCCGCTATCAGTTGTCGCTCAGAATTTTGGATAGTCTAAGCACATTACTCTAGAACCATTGTGGAAGATGTGTTAATAGCATTTCGGGGGGATAGTTTCATTTCTGATTTGTGGTAATAGAAATTAGCGTTTACGTGGTTAACAGTGTTAAGATTTTACCACTATAATTCACTGTGATTTTCTAGCGTTAAAACTAGTGAAATAAATAACGCATAGCAATTTTTTTTACCAGATGTGCAGTAATAATGTAATTCCCATCACCCGCTTTCTCACACAAGAAGAGACGGTTTTAGTTGACTGATTAAGTGCTAGGCGTGACTGATTAGTTACAAAAAAGAATTCACATTTATTCCATTTTGTGTATTTTATTATAAGTGACTATTATTTAATATCATACGACTAAACAACCAGACGCCAACAATCTAATAGCTATTAAAGACAGGCGATATTTGTTTAAGTGTGCGTATGGATAATTAAATAATAATAGACATTGTACGCTGATCGTTAACGCAAGCCAGGGTGGGGAGGGCGCATACCTTCACCCGACTTAGAGAAGCCGCGCTAGCGAAAGCTGACCGGATAGGAATAGGCTAAGGACACCGTGTGCCTTTTAAATTTAATCAGGACTGACGGAGTGGATAAGAGATCGTCTTGTCCTCGTCTGTGTACATATGTGTAGTTATATAGAATAGTAGCATTTTTTTCATAAATGTTCATTTATTCTAAGCAGACCTGATCAAGGGCGACTAGTGGTCTATTGTGGTCTTTTTCTTCATTTACTGAATGGCTAATGTTGTCTTTTCTCGGCTTATGTGTCCCCAAGTTCATTTGTGAACAGGATTGGCCAAAGAGACAAATAAATATTTAAATAGTAAATTTAACTGGCTCATTATAGTAATGGGAGACCTAAATGCGAAAGTGGGAGCACACAATAATTATAACGAAAGAGTAATGGGGAAATGCGGCAGTGGAACAGTAAATGAGAATGGGGACAAATTAATAAGCTTCTGCAGTATTAACAACCTGGTCATTGGAGGAACACTTTTTCCACACAAGGAAGTGCACAAGTTAACATGGGAATCACCAAACGGACGAGACAGAAACCAGATAGATCCCATAATGATCAATGGCAGATGGAGACATGCACTATAAGACGTGAAAGTAAGAAGAGGCGCAGATGTGGGAAGTGATCATCACCTAGTAGTAGCAAGACTGAAAGTGAAACTCAGAGCTGCCGGACCAGTTGCAGTCAAACAGAAAAGATACAACATCACGAAACTGAAGGATCCCCTCGCCAGAAAAGCTTTCGTGGTCGATGTAAAGAGAAGATATGAGATTATCAAAAGCCACGAAAGAACAGAGACCGATGATGTTGATCAGAGATACAACACCATCTCAACAATATACAAGGAAAGCAGCAAGTCATGCTTGGGATTCCAGGAAAGAAAGAGCCAAGACCGGATAACACCAGATACGCTAAACACCATAGCGAAGAGAAAGGAAATGAAAAGAAAGAAAACAGAAGCTAAGTCTCCCAGGTTAAAGGCAATATATAGTGAACAGTACAGTCAGCTGGACAAGGAAGTTAAACGTCAAACCCGTGCTAACAAAAGGACATTTCTGGATGACCTTGCAAGACAGGCAGAAGAGGCAGCACTGAGAAATGAACAAAGCACAGTATACAAAATAACTAAAATCATCAGTGGAAAACGAGGTGCAAACAATATTACATTAGTAAGAGATAAGCACGGAAATCTCATCACAACAGTAGAGGGACAGGAAACAAGATGGGCAGAGCACTTCAGAGAAACACTGAATAAGGAACCACCAGAGACACAATTGAATGTTCCTGAGGCTGAAAATGATCTAGATGTTAATACAGACATCCCACGAAAAGAAGACATCATCACAGCAATCAAAGGGTTAAAGAATGGAAAAGCTCCTGGTCATGATAACTTAAATGCAGAGCTAATTAAGACAGACCCAGAGCTAGCAGCAGAACTATTAGAACCACTATTTGCACAAGTCTGGAAAACCGGGACAACACCAACAGAGTGGAGAAAAGGAATAATTGTCAAATTGCCCAAGAAGGGAGATCTTGCAGACTGCAATAATTGGAGAGGAATAACTCTTCTCTCAGTTCCCAGCAAAATACTAGGCAGGATAATTATACAGAGAATCTCAAAAGCAGTAGACCACAAACTGAGGAAAGAACAAGCAGGATTTAGAAAGAACAGAAGATGTGTAGATTATATATTTACCCTCAGGAACATTATAGAGCAGTGCTCAGAATGGCAAAGACAGCTGTACATTAATTTCGTTGATTTTGAAAAGGCTTTTGACAGTATACATAGTGACAGTTTATGGAAAATACTGAGGGCCTATGGAATTCCAAGCTGCATAGTGTCAATCATAAAAAGCCTTTATGCCAACTTTACGTGAAGAGGAATAACAAAGACTACATTTTCAACATTGGAAGATCTGGAATATGCAGATGACATTGCACTGCTAGCACATTCACATCAACACATCCAGGAAAAAAACGGATAGACTTAATAAGTATAGCCAGCAGGTGGGCTTGAACATCAACCTAAAGAAGACAGAGGTCATGACGCTCAGTGTGAGCAACCCTGAGCCCATATCAGTAAGAAATCAGCAACTGGAACAGACAGATGCCTTCACATACCTAGGATGCATAGTAACACCAGACGGCGGCGCAAGCAAAGACATCAACAACAGAATGAACAAAGCAAGAACAGCCTTTTTTAGTCTAAACAACATCTGGAAGTCCTCTCAGTACAGCACAAGCACAAAATTAGGATTATATCAGAGCTGTGTGCTTTCTGTGCTTCTCTATGGCGCGGAGAGCTGGAGAGTTACAGAGAAAGAAATGTCGAAATTGTCCTCTTTTCACACAACATGCCTAAGAAAAATTCTCCGAATCTTTTGGCCAAATACTATCACCAACCAAGATCTGCTTACTCGGAGCAAGCAAGAGGACATGCACACCATCATAGCTGGCAGACGCTGGAGCTGGGTTGGCCATGTCCTCAGAAGAGACCCCGATGCCATCACAAGAACAGCTATGCTTTGGACCCCTGAAGGAAAACGAAAGAGAGGCCGACCAAAACCACTTGGCGGAGGACTGTGGAGGCTAGGATGCAAAGAATGAACCAGAGTTGGGGCACTGTACGAAGGATGGCAGCCGACCGAGCAAAGTGGAATCAATTTGTTGTTGCCCTACAAGACGCCACCAGGCGTAATGGCCACTGACTGCTTTGACGGTCGGCGGCTAAGGATCAAAGAAAAAATTTAACTGGACTCATCAATACCCAGATATATTTTTCCAATGTTATCAGCCCACGGGGGTTGTGTTTGAAATAATACTTCTATCTGACTTTTGACAGTCGTATCAGCGGATTTATCCAGAAAGTTACGCTGTTTCAAAATCGGCACTCACCACAGAGCCAGCCGATAAGATTTACTATCATTTATCAATACTAACAGTTCTAGCAACCAGATGTTTCCCAATACTGGAAGTATTTTTCTCTGTTTACTGCGAACCACAAGATCTCGGGGTTTTTTTTTTTTTTTGTCTACACCAACTATTCGAGGTGACATCTGTATATCCAGAAATAAACCACCAAATTGGCGTCCACCTTATTTATTAATTGTCAAGGATGAACTGGGGCCAAATTTGGCACTGAACAATGACATTGTCTCTCTCTCTCTCTCTCTCTCTCTCTCTCTCTCTCTCTTTATATATATATATATATATATATATATATATATATATATATATATATATATATATATATATATATATATATATATATATATATATATATATTCAGGATAATTGTATGTCCAAGGGAATATCACCAAGAGTAGGTAAGGAGCGAGTGAGTGGCCACGTATGACAGGAGAGAGAATATTTTTCTTGTTACGGTAACTTGTACCAACCTGGTTATTTTGCTTTTAAAATTGTTTACTTTACTGAGTAGCACTTAGTAGGAACTTTGTTTACCTTACTGTCTATTCTGTAACATAGTGCTAACCTTTGACATTTGGGTTATTTACTTTTTGGGTTCTTTTCTCCAGAGGGGGAGGGCACATTTATTCTGTTATTTTCCTATCTATGTAATTCTGATTTTATTTGACCTTTCTTTAGATATTCGATGTTGTAAAGTTTAATGATAATAAACAACAAAAGAAACTTAACTTTGTGTGTTGGTCAGACCCATACTCAATTTACCGTAGTTTTTTCACGTTTGTGTGTCTTGTTGTCACATACTTGTGTGCGTGTGTAGTTAAACTTATATTTCTAGGTATAAGGAGGGGCAAGATTGTCTTGTACTAAAAGATAGTCGTATAGATAGGCTGGACTAGAGAAACTACTCATTCCAGAGACAGATCGTCTCCTTAAACTATTCACTCGTGAAATCTATTTCTCACACCTTTATTTCTCACGTACTTATCACCATCCACTCTACTCAGATAATGTGTGAGAAAGCGGGTGATGGAAATGTCATTAAACTGAACAACTGGTAAAAAAAAATAGCTACGCGTTATTTATTTCACTAGTTCTAACAGCTAGAAAATCCCAGTGAATTTAAGATGTTAAAACTTAGCACATTAAATCACGTAAATGCTAATTTCTATTACCACAAATCAGAAATCCCCACGAAATGCTATTAACACATCTTCCACAATGGTTCTAGACTACGTGTTTAGACTATCCAAAATTCTGAGCGACAACTGATATCTGGTTTGGGAAGCCGCAGTTTATATATCATCATGGTATTATGATATCACTGACAAACAACATTTTTCTTTCTTATATAAGAATAAGTGTTCTTAGGTCAGTTTCTTGCGCTGATTTCAAATTTTAAATCCGTTTATCTCTATCACGTCGGGTTCTTAAGATATTTGTGAATAAATATATTTTTGGGAAACTGTTATTTGCTCCGTTTCATTTTTACTATATAACTTTTTAAAAATTAATAAAATGCAAAATAATTCTACTTTTTATACTGCTAAAAGATGCATGACATATGTTACGTTATATTTCAAATAGTTACTGTATTTTGAAATAATTCTGAGTGAAATATGGCTTCTAGAAGTTGTAGAAATTCGGCTGATCTGTTTTGTTACATGTGTGGATATTTTACCGATCGTGTTCACCAGAAAAACTTTACACCATTGCTAAAGAAAGCATATGAACTTTATTTCGATTCAAAAGTTGATGATGCAAATAAATCTTGGAAGCCAAATGCAGTTTGTTCGACTTGTGCAAATACATTGGCAGGTTGGTTACGAAAATCGCCGAAGCATAAGTCGATGCCTTTTTGAGTGCCAGTAATATGGCATGAACCGACAAATCACGCTACTGATTGTTACTTCTGCTTGACAAATATCTATGGTTTCACTTTTAAAACTAGAAAGTCTGTGGTTTATCCAAATATTGAATCGGTTTCGAAACCAGTGCCTCATGATCCAATCACGTGTCCGATCCCAGTTCCATCAGAACAATATCCGTTGGACGTGAATGAACCATCAGAAAGTGATAGTTTACCTGCTTTAGAAACTAATTCTGACTCGGATTATGTACCGGTGAATGATGGTGTTCACTTAATTAACCATTCAGAACTTTCAGATCTAATACGTGATCTCGCTCTCACCAAAGGACAAGCGGAATTACTCGGTTCGCGACTCAAGGAATGGAATCTTTTAGCGCCCAATACTCTGATATCTAAATTTCGTCATAGACACAGAGAACTTGTTCAATACTTTGAGATGGATGATGACATTTGCTATTGCAAAGATGTAAAAGGTCTAATGGTGCACCTCGGTCATGAGCACATAGTCAACGAATGGCGACTTTTCATCGACTCTTCCAAGACTAGTCTAAAAGCCGTGTTATTGCATAATGGAAATTTATTTTCATCAATTCCAGTCGCCTACTCTGTTCATATGAAAGAAACTTATGACAATATGGCTATACTTTTGGCAAAAATAAAGTACAATGACTACCAATAGCGGATTTGTGGAGACCTAAAGGTCATTGCAATTCTCACGGGCATGCAGACTGGGTATACTAAATTGTGTTGCTTCCTATGTGAATGGGACAGCCGCAACAGACAGGAACATTATGCAAGAAAGGTGTGGCCTATCAGGGATCGTATGCAGCTCGGGCATAAAAATGTAATACACGAGCCATTAGTTAACAAAGACAGCATCATCTTACCACCGTTACATATAAAGTTGGGGCTCATGAAGAATTTCGTAAAAGCGTTAGATAAAACAAGCAAAGCTTTCACTTATCATCGAGAAAAGTTTCCGCAAATTAGCGATGCAAAGATAAAGGAAGGTATCTTTGTAGGACCTCAGATTAGGAAAGTTATTGCAGACAAACAATTCGAGAACTTGTTACATGGTAGTGAACTTCGCGCATGGATTGCATTCAAATCGATCGTCGATAACTTTGTGGGAAATCACAAATCTGTCGACTATGTGCATATTGTTAAGCAGTGCATAGATGCATACAGAATTATGAGCTGTAACATGTCCCTCAAAATCCATTTGCTCGATTCGCAT
>JAMPIV010018122.1:747500-868809 GCA_024509875.1 Oreohelix idahoensis
CATCTGTCTACTAACTCTATCTTATGCCACCCATAGATAACAAAAGACACAAATTTTTGAAAAAATTCAATAATAGAATTTTTATTGTTTTCTTAGGAGGAGTACCATTTAGTACTCAGTAAATAGTTGATGCTCACAAAGTTGCACGGAAATTATTTGTTCATTTAAATTAATTAAGTTTAATTATAATATTTGGATATAGTAAATTTACATACCCTATCTAAGTAACGCCATGGCTGATCTAGTGAAGTTCAGAACTGCGATCATGCAGATGGGTAAGGAATTAAATATGACAGGTGATGCTCTTACTCAGTATGTCACAACAGAAGTGGACAAACACATGGATAGGGAAGAAAGAATGTTGCAATTAGAGACTGAAGCAAAGAAATTAGAGGCTGATAGAGAAGCAAAGAAATTAGAGGCTGAAGAAAGGCGGTTGCAAGCAGAAGCTGAAAGAGAAGCCAAAAGACTGGAAGCTGAAAGAGAAGCCAAAAGACTGGAAGCTGAGAGAGAAGACAAACGACTGGAAGCTGAGAGAGAAGACAAAAGACTGGAAGCTGACAGAGAAGGCAAAAGACTGGATGCTGAGAGAGAAACTAAAAGGTTAGAAGCTGAGGAAAGGAAATTACAAGCAGAGAGAGACCATCAGTTGAGATTAAAAGAACTTGAAATTCAGGCAACTGCGGGCAATAATGGTGGTAACTCACCTCACTCTGAGAGTAGCTCCAGCCAGAGCACCTCAAGTGGGGCCATGAATTTTCATCTGGACCCATTTGTTGAGAAAAAAGACACCTTTGACTCGTACCTGGATAGATACGAAAGACTTGCCACTACCTATGGCTTAGGGAAAGAAAAGTGGAGTCTTAAACTATCTCAGGGATTGAGAGGTGTGGCCTACGATGTATATTTGAAGCTCTCAAGAGATGACCAGGAAGATTATGAAGTCCTGAAGCAGGCACTGCTTGTGAGATATGAAAAAAACTCAGAATCATATAGAAAGAAATTCCGAACAGCTAAACTTCTTCCAGGAGAAAACTATCACCAATTCTCTGCTAGGTTGGAAACCTTTTTGGACAAATGGAGACGTTTAGGAAAGTGTCAGGATCTGAAAGAAATGATAATGATGGAGCAAGTGAAAGAGTCCATGCCTCAAGAAATGAGGAAGTTTATCATGGAACACGGAGCAGAGAGATTGGAAGATATTGTAACTGTTGCTGAGAGATATCAAGCAGCTCAAGCAGAATTATTAGGGAATAAGAAAAAGCAGGGTGAAAACTTAAAATCATCACAAAACTATACCAAATATGAACAAAGGGACCATACCACAAGAAACAAACAAAGATTTGACCAAAAGGACAAAAACCCTCTAAGATCGGATAAGACACCTTACCGGAAGGAAGGAAAGTGGTGTACAACTTGTCTAATGAGTAACCACAATACTGCGGACTGCAGAAGGAAGAATCCTCCTCATCATGCTGCATGTCTTACAACAGGGAAGCAGGGAAGGAAGGAAATGGCAGTAAGTCAGAAGGACTTCCATCATCCCCCTGTCTGTGAGGAAGTAACTGTGAACGGCACTCAACTACTGTGTTTATACGACACAGGATTGGACTTTGATTCAGTAGTGTGCTCTTCTCTAGTGAGTCCTGACCAGATAACCACAGAAACCGTGGAAATCAGAGGACCGATCAAGGGAGCAAGAACCATGACATTACCCATAGCCTAAATCAACATAAGATCTCGCTATGTGGAAGGAGAAATCAAAGCAGCAGTGATGGACGACCCTATTTACCCTTTGATTTTGGGGTGTAGGTATGTTTTCCTTGGAGAACCTTTAAAACCTGTAGTTATGGCAACAGTCCAGACCAGGGAAAGCTCCAGGAAAATGGAGGAGAATCCTATCAATACTCATCCAGAAGAGATGAAAAAGGCTCAAGCAGCAGACAGCACATTGAAGCCTTGCTTTGGCAAATTGCCTAAAGCACATAACCCTCCAGAGAAAGGAGACTTGTATATGAAGAATGGCCTACTATACAGAAAAACTGGAACAGGACCTAAAGGGCATGGACAGCTTGTAGTGCCAAAATCTTACAGGGAGAAGGTTATGACTCTAGGACATGGTATACTCTTCAGTGGACATATGGGAATAGGGGCCACTGGACAAAGGATAGCCTGTCACTATTTCTGGCCAGGAATCACAGAAGACGTAAAGAGATATGTAAGATCCTGTCCAGAATGCCAAAGAGTAGCTCCTAAGCATAGGACTGCACCAGCAACACTGCGAGACATGCCCATTATGGGAACCCCTTTTGAACGTGTTGCAGTGGATATTGTTGGACTCCTCACTAGGACCAAGAAGAGAAATGCTTACATCTTAACCTTGGTTGATACTTGCTCTATGTGGGGAGAAGCAGTGGCCATGTCAGCTATAGATTCAAAGCATGTGGCAGAGGCCCTGTTGACAATATTCACCCGATTAGGTTTCCCGCATCAGATATTGACTGACAATGGGTCTCAGTTTAAGGGAAAGCTAACACAAGAAGTATTCAGGATATTTCAAGCCAGGCACTATCCTTGTAGTCCCTACCATGCCCAAGGGAACGGTCAAGTTGAGCGGTTCAATGGTACGCTAATTTTAATCCTTAGAAAGCTGGCGAGTGAAAAACCTGATTCTTGGGATACATACTTACCCGCTGCACTATTTGCATATAGGGAAGTACCCCACAATTGAACTGGATTGGCTCCAGCTACATTGTTGTTTGGAAGACCAATAAAAGGTCCACTGGAAGCATTGCTGCGGACATGGACTGATGAAAAGGCAGAGGAAACAGTGACTTCCTCATACCAGTACATCTCGATTGAAAGCAGGTTGGAAACTGGCCAATGATAACTTAAGACAGGCTGCGTACTACAACAAAAAAGCAAAGGATAGGGAACTGGAGGTGGGTGAAAAGGTGTTATTACTGTTGCCAAGCAGCAATAATAAATTGCAGATTGGATGGCAGGGACCCTATGTCATACTGGAAAAACTTTCCAGGACCAATTATAAGATTGACAAGAAAGGAAAGGAGAAGGTATATCATGTCAATCTTCTTAAAAAATACTATGACAAGGAATCTTCTGTGACAGCATTCAGTTTCCTGTAATCTATACACAGCCTGTGTTCTCCAGAGGGTTTTCTCAACAGAACCACACTGGAGCTGTAAGAAGATTCACTGTGCGAGATAATCCCTTCTCTCAACAGATAATCTATCTCCTCCCTTAAAGCTTTTTCCTTAGCGAACGGAATCGAATAGGCTCTCATACAGATTGGTGTTGGGTCTATGAGTTTCATATCATACTCCAATAAATTTGTATGCCCCGGACGGTCCGTTAACACATCTGGGTGATTATTCAGAACCTGTTGAACCCTCTCCCTCTGATTTTCCGTTAAGTGTGTGCTAATTTTTACCTGTGCAGCGGTTTCACAGGGATGTAAAGGATATTCATGAGAAGTGAGTGGTTCCTTTTTCATCTCCATTGCAACAGACAAGGTCAGTAGGTGTGTCTCTTCCTGGTTTTCTCTGTCCAGATATTTCTTCAGGAGATTCACATGATAGATTTTCTCTTTCCCTTTCTTATCTGTCTTATAATTGGTTCTAGACACCTTCTCTAGAACTGTATACGGACCTTGCCATCCAATTTGCAATTTATTCTGACTGCCGGGCAGTAGAAGGAGCACCTTCTCTCCCACAGCTAATTCTCGATCCTTCGCTTTCTTATTGTAATAGGCAGCATGCTTTTTCCTGCCTTGTCTCAAATTTTCATTGGCAAGTTTCCAGCCAGTTTTAAGACGAGTAGTCAGCTCGTTCACATATTGATATGATGAGGTAATATTTTCTTCTGCCTTTTCATCGGTCCAGGTCCTTAACAATGCTACATATTGACCTTTAAATTTGTTGACCTGTTTTTCCAGGCACCGGTATGGTCTCTTCCATTGGAAGCAATATAGTGAGGACTTTTCTTCCTAGAATCATCATTCACAAATCGACCGCTACCAATTTTTTTCTTGGGGTTTTCTTCCCACTTTAAATTCCTTGTGAGAGATCTTCTCTCTCTTTTATCTTCCTCCAGTTTACATAAGTCCGACTGAGGGATTTTCGGCTTATTCTGGGGTAAGACATCTCTTTGTACTCGCTGCATAGTGGCCATGGTAAAACACTCGAGTGAAGACTGTCTGTGAAACGGGGGTTCCCATTCCCCTCGGTCCACTTTATTATAATTATTTTTCTTTCCAGGCCTAAGTTTGCCCCGTGGCGTGTCTAGGTCCTGATTCATTTTCCCACGTGTGGGTGTTCCCTCTTTATTTTCTGGCCCAGGTTTTCCATAATGCTTCTCTCGCATTTGGTTATTATTTTTCCACCCTGTGGAATTTTTCTTATTGCACTGGTCGCAGGCCTCGACAAATTTTCTTATGTCTTCAACCACTGCTGGCCAGTAATAAGACACAGATGTCCTTGAACAGGTGCGACCTATCCTCAGGTGTCCACCGTCTTGAACATGTGTTTGTCTCATAACTCGTTCCCTATATTTCGAGGGCACTACCAACTGTGCACACTCGTATGATCCTGCTTTATCCGTCCTGTAAAGCAGTCCATCATCCAAATAGAAATCTCCTTTTCCTTGAGGGGTATGGAGTTTTTGGAGTTTGTCAAAACACGGCTTCAGTGATCTATCTTTAACTTGTGCCTTCCTACACTCGTTACGAGACATAATTTTTGGTGGTTCCCCGCCTTTTTTAGGAGTCGACCTGACCTTAAGCGTGGCCATATATACAGGTTTCCTTCTACAATTTTCGGTGTTATGGTTGTCCATCCTACACCGACTACAATATAATCTACTTTGATGAAAAGGTTTTCTTTCATCATTTTTCCTTTCATTGAATTGTGAGGTTTTATGTTTATAGTCATTGCGTGGCCTATCAAAATATTGCTTACCTTTGTTCTGGTCTCTATGGTCAAACTTATTAAAGTTTTGAGGTGTCTTAAAATTGTCTACCTGTTTCTTTTTATTACCAACTACCTCTGCCTGGGCTGCCTGATACCTTTCAGCGACATTGAGTAACTCACCCAGCCTCTCTGCACCTTGTTCTATGAGAAACTTTCTCAGGTCTGGAGCCATGGACTCTCTTAGCTGCTCAATAAGGATCATCTCCTTAAGATCTTGGGTTTTCCCCAGAGCAGTCCATTTCTCCAAGTAGGTCTCTAACCGTGCAGAGAACTGGTGATAAGTCTCACCCGACAGTAGTTTGGCATTCCTAAATTTTTTCCTATAAAATTCTCCGTTTTTTTTCGTATCTTAATAAAAGAGCCTGCTTTAGCATGTCATAATTGTCCTGGTCATCTCTGCTCATCTTGGCAAAAGCTTCATAAGCCGTTCCTCTAAGCCCTTGTGATAACTTGAGGCTCCACCTCTCTCTCTCTAACCCATATGTAGTAGCTAAAAGTTCAAATCTACTTAAGTACCCTTCGATGTCATCTTCTTTCTCAACAAAATGATCTACATGAAAACCCATAGCTGAGGTTGAGGCTCCCTGACTGGCAGTGGCATCTAAGGCAAAGGGGCTGGCACCATTTTCAGGAGCATGGCCTTGAATCTCCAACTCCCTTAGTCGTAACTCATGCTCCCCCTGCAATCTTCTATCTTCTGCTTCCCTCTCAGCAGCCAGTCTCTTTTCCTCTCTTTCCACAGCTAGTCTCTTTTCCTCTCTTTCCACAGCTAGTCTCTTTTCCTCTCTTTCAGCTGCCAATCTCTTTTCTTCAGCCTCCCTTTCGGCAGTCAATCTCTTTTCTTCTGCTTCTCTTTCAGCCGCCAATCTCTTTTCTTCTGCTTCTCTTCCAGCCTTTTTTTTTCTTCTAATTGGAGCCTTTTTATCTCTGCCTCCCTATCTGCCTCCAATGCCCTAGCCTCCCTGTCAGCCTCAATCTGCAACCTCTTAATTTCTTTGTCAGCCTCAATTTGTAACCTCTTCTCTTCAGCTATCTTCCTATCTTCCCTTTCAATATACTTGTCACATTCTGAAGTTACATATTGGATCAAAGCCTGACCCTCCATGTTCATTTCTTTCGCAGTCTGCACAGCAGCAGATCGAAACTTTGCCAGATCAGCCATTTGTACTATGCAACCTTTTAAAATTTCCAACTATACAAATCTCTAATTATGGCTAATAATTTCTAATGATAACCAAAAATAACCACAGGCACTGATAGCTCAACTACTATTCAATTTCTCCAAAAGGAATGATTTAGATTTATACTCTCTGAGATTCCTAATATAATTGATAATATTTTAAGAATTTAAAATCCCAGAATCAAACTACTCAATATAGCTGGTGTTATAAGAAATTCAATCCCGAGGAGCGAGACCCCAATATATGTGATAGGTTATAATCCCGGACCAGGAGACCCCAATATATGTGGTGGATTTGATGTTATGAATTGTTGTAGAGATTATTATATTTGTATTAAATGAGATTAGCTATGAAGGTCCCTGAATATACCCAATAATATTGTGAACTTTTCAGGGTACCTTTCCACTACCACCTTTTTATCTCATTCAAAATGTATTTATATTAGTATATTTAATGACTTCGTGTTGTGTCTAGGGTCATGAATGCAGAGTGTAATGTACAATAATCAACAAACACACAAACAGATAGTTTATTATTCACAACAGCACACAGTACTACCACAATAACATACAAACGACACTCTAAAAGGCTATCTTATTTAAGACTGTGGTTGAATTTTGTGTAAATAAGATTTTTACAGTTTTATTATCCTGATTCAAATTTATTTGTAATCAGGACTGTCAATTTAAAAGTGAAATCAAAATAATCATTTACATCAGTCAAATGGCACAATAGATCCTTTGTCCATATATATAAAAAATATTTTTCCAATATACGTCTGTAGTGTTCTCCTACTTTAAGGTAATACTGGTAGTACCACTAGGATGTTGTTTTAAATCATATCCTTTTTGAAATGTTTGTTTCTATTTTGTCACTTGTGGAACTATTAAATATTTGTCCCAGTTTTATTCACTGTCATTATATAGTTCTTTTAAAGTTCTGTAGTTGAGCTTTCAGGTGCCGAACGAGAACTTAACTTAACAGTAGAATATAGGTTGAACCTTTCCTCTGCTCGCTTGACAATCTGTTCCCTGTTTGATAGGCAATGGCCACTAGCATGGGCTCGCGGTAAACAGGCAGAGTCCTGAATCAATCAATTTTCAAGCGTTTGGTACCACATTAACGTCAGTACCCAGGACCTCTGAAATGTGAAAGTATGCATCCTTCGTAATATCTAGCATACACTAATAGTCCACAGTTAAGGACATGTACATTACAAACAAACAAAAAGGATCATATCCTTATACAAACCTATGCCACCATTTTCTTTTGATGTGACAATGTACACCAGTATTCCTTTCCCTAATAGTTACAACGCCACCGCAATTCCAGCTGTAATCTCTTCCATATGATAGGATAGGTGTTATGCTCCTTTATGACAATCATACATATTCTTGTAGTTTTACACCTCTCTGACAGTCTATCACATGGTGGATCAATCTTTAGGCTTTGCCTCATGGTCGCTTTAGACCCACTCATGCCCAGACATATATTATTATTTCACATTCAATTTTTACATAAAATACAGGTTAATAAATGTCAATCTTACCACAATTTTCAATGAAATATACACAGAGACGATGACTGACACAGTTTCGATCTGTTTTATTGCCCAGGCTGCTTAGAACTTGTATTTTAAAGCACAGCCTGCTCTCATCTATCACTGTTGAAAATTTTCTTAGAAATGGCGTCCTTCCCAACGCCTATTCTGACAATATCGATTCAGTTAGCCAATCGCTATTAATATCACACGGGTAAACAGTCTTTTTCAAAAAATATCATTCAAACTTTTCCTACGTTACTAGGTTATTTATGTTTATTCAAAGGTCAGCCAATAATATTTAGTCTCACTTCAAATGCCACCCAATCAGATTCACTGTACTATCTTAGCCTATCTGTCACCTACTTTTTCCCCAAAAAATATGCGATCCAATCTAAGCAGATATGACTTGACCTATGTATTGTTTTATCAATATTTAATTAGTTAAGGGACTATTTATATAACTAATAACATATTCTTGGTCAGCAAGTCTTCAGGTACACGAATATACAATTTTTAAGGGGCTATGTGGTTTGGTTCAAAAATTCTATCTTTTTTTCTATGTTGGTTGTTTATTTTGAAACTACCTCCTGTTCACTTCTTTTCTCATGTACTTACGAGATAATTACGAGAGCTTAGGTCATTCATAATAAGAGCTTAACATGTTTACATGACCGAGGTGTCCACAATTCTAACTTTTTCATTGTATTTGGGGAAACCTCTAAGGCAAGGCTTGCCCCTGTGCTATGGTTGCTTTTAGTTAAAATCAATGCGAAACGAATTAGCATTTCATCTATCCTTGCCCCTCCTCGTTCCACAATGCATTTTAGGCAAATATTTTCTTAGAACTAGGAAAAGTGGGTGTTTATGTCAAGGACGAATTTGAAAAATTGGGTACCGTTTTGTTCGGCTATTCGTTAGCAAATAATAATCTGAAGGCGTAGGCGATACCAACCGTTCTAGCAGAAAATTCTTTTGTACTTTCTTATCTTTGCCTTTATGCCCTATATTGTTATATACTAATTTAGATATTTTATTTAGAAGTCACTACATACACATTAGTGAACATTTAACTCCAGAGCAGAAGAAGATGGTTCAGAAAGTGTTGGAAACCCATGCTGATGTGCTCACAGATAAGCCAGGTCGTACGAATCTGTTAGAGTACACCATGAAGGTTACAGACCCTACACCCATATGCATGAGAACATACCCTATACCCTACGCGAAAGCCCAAGCACTAAGGGAGGAAGTTGATTATCTGTTGAAGGAGAAAATTATCTCGAAGTCAGACTCTCCCTATAGCTCTAGTGTGGTGCTATTAAGGAAGCCTAGTGGTAAACACAGGTTATGTATTGACTACAGGAAGCTAAATGTGAACACAGAATCTCAGGTGGACCCATTACCTGACACCAACCAGCAGTTCTCTACACTGAGTAAGGCTAGGTATTTATCGAAGGTAGATCTAAGCAAGGAATACTACCAAATACCAGTGAAACCAGAAGTTAGGAAAATGCTGGCATTTAGTACATCAGACGGACACTACGAGTTTAATGTACTACCCTTTGGGCTGAAAAATGCTCCAAGTATCTTTTCAAGAATGATGAGGAAAATATTGGAACCTCTACAAAATCCCCATATCACTAACTTTATGGATGACATTCTTGTTGCTACAAACACATTTGAAGAGCATATAGTAGCGCTCTCCATGTTGTTTGACAGACTGAGAGAAACTGGATTGACTGCACGTCCAACCAAGTGCTATATCGGTTGTAAGGAGTTGGAATTCCTAGGTCACACTATTTCTACAGGTCATATGTCTCCTGACCCAAAGAATATAGAGAAGTTAAAGAAGGCACCCCGACCTCAAACGAAGAAAAATGTGAGATCATTCGTGTCATTATGTGGGTTCTATCAGAAGTACATACCCCACTTTAACTCTCTGTGTGCACCATTAACTAACTTAACTAAGAAAGGACAGCCTGACAAAATCCATTGGAATGCTGATTGTGAAAAAGCTTACGCAGAGCTAAAAGCAAAACTCACCAGCAAACCCATCCTTACGCTACCCCATATCACACAGGAATTTGTATTAGGGACGGACGCTAGCAGTATAGGTATTGGTGCAACTCTCTTGCAGCAATCAAAAGTCCAGCCGGAGGAACTTTTACCCGTCGCCTACGCCAGTAGGAAGCTGAGTGCAGCTGAGTTGAATTACTCGACCATAGAGAAAGAATGTTTGGCTCTAATTTGGTCCATCGACAAATTTTCACCTTACCTGTATGGGACACACTTCATTGTCCAAACGATCACCAACCTTTAACTTTCTTGGCTGCATCTAGAAAGTTAAATTCGAGATTGTTAAGGTGGAGTCTGCTTCTGGCGCCTTATTCCTTTACCGTGAATTACATTCCGGGAAGAGACAATGTAGGAGCTGATTTTCTTAAGTCGACACCCTATTATTCTGGAAGGACAGATGAGAATGATTAACTACAGCAGGTGTTTACACGCCAGCTATGACAGGTCACAGCTAGGAAAGGATGGGGCTATGTCGTAAAGTGTAAACACACTTCTTTGTTAATGTCGTGAATTATTCTAATCCCCATATATAAATTAAAACGTAAATGCAAAGCCTAACAAATAAATTTAATAAAAGGAAAGAAGAATGGTAAAGAACAGTGCTGTCACAATGACGGTACTCGAAATCCCCCTTGTTTTCTACTTCGTCTGAAAATTGTAACGCTTTCACGTTGATAGTAAAAGCCTACTGTATTATTACCCGCTTTCTCCAATGAAACGTGTACTGTATTTCTTGGAAAAACCTTGAGATACGCAAGCTGATCAATGACCTAAATTTAATATTTCATTCATTCCATTTTATACACGGCGTAACTAAAAGACAGATGGACTAAAGGATAGAGAGAAGGGAGAGGCAGAAAGCAGGGACACCTGCAACACTAAACACGCATCGCGCGATACACAATTGCTGCCATCACGCGTGTAAGGCCACATGCACTAACTTTATTTCAAATCGACAGTGATAAAATTCACTACCCATACCAGAGTTAGGTTTTAAAATCCTGAAAAACGCTTATTGGGAATTATGACATTATACCGGTTTACGTTTGAAAACATGACAGTACCCAGACACCCTCAAGTTTGGAAGTGAGAAGGTAGTAACAGCACGACTATCCTAGAAGAAAATGCATATTGGCTCCATTAAATTCGTATATTTGGGTTCCTTAGGGTTTGCTGACAAAGAATATGTAAAACGTTACGCAAATAGTCTAGGAATTACCAAGTTATGGCCAAAATAAAATAGTGGGGGTGCCTGACAGCATGAAATCATTTCTGCTCATAAAATTTTTTTTATAACGTGTTTGAAAAAACATTACGTTACGGAAATAGCCTACCATGTTAACTCCTATTTGATTGGAGCGCAACAAATGAAAGACTAAACACGATTGGTCGGACTATAAATACTATCTTGTGTTGTCAGGGGAAACGTGAGAAAGGGGTACTTTTTTGAAAAGATGTGTAGACATGGTTTGATTGGGTAGAGCTACGAATATACTCAATTCAGAGCGTCTGTTCCTTGCCACATCTTGTAATAAACCTACTAAGAAGCAGTGCGTTGAGCACCAGTGTATATTTTTTATAAAATAAAGCCTGGGATATCGGCAGATCGGAGTTGTGCTATATTCATTGCCAGTCAACGAAACTGTTTATTATTATTTCCATGAATTGTGGGACCGTGGTATTAAAGTTATTGAGCAGCACCTGGTCAGAGCTTTGCTGAAGCCAGAGGTGGACAGCATACTCCTTGGTCCATATAGCAACCAGTGGGGTGGCTCCAGAACTCATTAAAGTAATCGAGCAGAGGAGTCTTTTACTGCAGTCATCACGCAAGATAAGAGAGTGTGGCCATGGAGCTCAACATTATGTACCCCCATCTTAAAATGACATTGTAAACTAAAATTAAGAGGGGAATTTAATTGTTTTAATACCAGGAACTGAGAACATCTCCAATACTAGTTCCAATAGAAACAAACTATTGAAGTCATGATGACAAATACCAACAGAGCTTGAACAAAACAAAACCAGTATTACCTCATATTACCACTACACAGCTGACACACATAGGATACCATTAATAATATATGTCACTACAAGAATCATATTAATAAATTCTGTACATATAACTTGTAATTAAAATTGATTGTGATTCCTGGTTCCCTTTGTATTTGAATCAGGACACATATACATTCATGACAGCACTGAATACATATTGTTATTTGAAAAGTTATCAGTGACTCCTTTAAGATATCCTCTTAGAGTGTTTTATGTATGTGAGTGTCACAGTGTTGTCAAGTGTGGTGGAATAAATTAAATTGTTTATCTGTCTGTTGTTGTTATGACTTACACTTCATCATACACATACCCTAGACATATAACGTAGTCATCACACTATTCCAGAATAATTCTGACTGAGGTATACATATGCGGCAGCAAGTAAGGTTATCTATAATACACTACTCTTATTAGATATAGATACCTTCACAGCTGATCTCAGTCAGTACACTAAGTCCCCTATAAATATTTATAACATCCCACTTTACCACATATATTGGGGTCTCGCCCTCGGGATTTTGAATCTTTCCCTATTACAAATATTGGGGGTAACTCACTTCAGGGAATAATAAGAATTAAAAGGTATCCTTGGGTGAAAATAAATAAGGTTGAGCTCACAGTGCCTGTGTTGTCTTGAGTTAATTAGTCATAGATAAAATTGTTTAGACATTTATCTGTTAGACAATGGCCGACCTGGCAAAATTTCGATCTGCTGCTGTACAGACTGCGAAAGAGTTAGGAATGGACGGGCAAATTATGATTTCTTATGTCACTGCTGAATGTGACAAATATATTGAACGGGAAGAAAGAAGATTAGAAAAAGAGGCCGAAAGAAAATTAGAGGCTGAGGCTAAGAGGTTGCAGATTGAGGCTGAGGCTAAGAGGTTGCAGATTGAGGCTGAGGCTAAGAAATTGGAAGCAGAAGAAAGAAGATTGACTGCAGAAAGAGAAGACAAGAGATTAGCTGCAGAGAGGGAAGCAGAAAAGGAGGAGAAGAGATTACAAAGGGAACATGAGTTACGACTAAGGGAGTTTGAGTTTCAAGGCCATGCTCCTGAAAATGGTGCCAGTCCCTTTGCCTCTGATGCTACTGCTAGCCAGGGAGCCTCAACCTCAGCTATGAATTTTCATTTAGATCATTTTGTTGAGAAAGACGATGATATAGAGAGCTATCTAAATAGGTATGAACTATTAGCTACCACATATGGGTTAGAGAGAGAAAGGTGGAGCTTAAAGTTATCTCAAGGACTTCGTGGGGCAGCTTATGAAGTTTTTGCAAAAATGAGCAGAAGTGATCAGGAAAATTATGACATGCTAAAGCAGGCTCTTTTGTTAAGATATGAAAAGAACGCAGAATTTTATAGGAAAAAATTTAGGAATGCTAAACTACTGTCAGGTGAAACCTATCACCAGTTCTCTGCACGAATAGAGACATACTTGGAGAAATGGACTTCTCTGGGGAAAACCCAAGATCTTAAGGAAATGGTCCTTATAGAGCAATTAAGAGAGTCCATGGCTCCAGACCTGAGAAAGTTTCTCATGGAACAAGGTGCAGAGAGGCTGGGTGAGTTGCTAAATGTTGCTGAAAGGTATCAAGCAGCTCAAGTAGAGGTAACAGGTAATAAAAAGAAACAAGTGGATAACTTTAGGGCACCACAGAACTTTAATAAATTTGATCCTAGGGATCAAAACAAAGGTAAGCACCAGTTTGATAGGCCACGGTATGAAAATAAAAATAAAACCCCACAATTCGATGAAAGGAAATATGATGAAAGAAAATCTTTCAACCAAGGAAAAAGGTGGTGTAAAAATTGTAAGATGAACAATCATGACACTGACCATTGTAGAAGGAAACCTCCTCATTGTGCTGCTATGACATCGGGGAAAAAGGAAAAGAAGGTCAAACCTGAAGAACTACAGGAACCATACCACCCCCCAGTGTGTGAAGATGTCATCTGTAATGGTGTCACTATAAGGTGTTTATATGATACCGGTTTAGATTACGATTCCGTTGTGAGTTCTCACCTGGTGCAGGCCGATCAATACACCACAGAAACAGTGGAGATTCAAACTGCAACCAAGGATGTAGCTACCATGACACTTCCCGTCGCCCGAATAAAAGTGAAAACGCGATATGTGGAAGGAATCATAAAAGCAGCAGTGATAAATGAGCCAATCTACCCTCTGATATTGGGGTGTAGATATGTCTTCTTGGGGAATCCCAAGAGACCTGTGATATTGGCAACTGTGCAGACCAGATCACAGTCTAAAAAGGAGGAGGATAATGCAATAAATACTCACCCAGATGAGATGAGGAAGGCACAGGCTGAGGACAAAACACTCAAGCCATGTTTCAAGAAGTTGCCCAAATCTCATACACCTCCAGGCAAGGGAGAGTTTTATATGAAGAACAAATTGATATATAGGATGGCTGGATCTGAATCCAATGGTCACGGACAGCTGGTCCTTCCCACTTCATATAGGACTAAAGTGTTAGAACTAGGGCATGCGATTCCCTTCAGTGGTCATATGGGAATCAGCGCAACAGGTCAGCGAATAGCTTGTCACTATTTCTGGCCAGGAATAACTGAAGATATCAAACGATATGTAAAATCCTGTCCAGAGTGCCAACGAGTAGCACCTAAACATTGGACTGCACCAGCAACTCTGGGGGAAATGCCCATAGTGGGAACACCCTTTGAGAGAGTTGCCGTGGATCTTGTGGGACCTCTCACCCGAACCAAGAGAAGGAACAGCTACATTCTGACTCTGGTGGACACTTGTTCTATGTGGGGAGAGGCAGTAGCCCTGTCATCGATTGATTCTAAACATGTGGCAGAGGCATTGCTCACAATTTTCACAAGGTTAGGCTTTCCCAATCAAATCTTGACTGATAATGGCTCTCAGTTCAAGGGGAAACTAACTGAAGAAGTTTTCAGGATCTTCCAGGCCAAACACTTCCATTGTAGTGTGTACCATCCCCAAGGGAACGGCCAAGTGGAAAGATTTAACGGCACGTTGATGTCGATCCTGAGAAAGTTGGCACACGAAAAACCAGATACATGGGACCAGTACCTGCACGCCGCCCTCTTTGCTTATCGGGAGGTACCCCATAGTTCAACCGGTATGGCCCCGGCAACATTATTGTTTGGAAGGCCAATAAAAGGTCCACTCGAAGCTTTGTTAAGAACGTGGACTGATGAAAAGGCAGAGGAAAACATTACATCTTCATACCAATATGTGAATGAGCTGACCACTCGTTTAAAAACTGGCTGGAAACTTGCCAATGAAAATTTGAAACAAGCCAGGAAGAAACATGCTGCCTATTATAACAGGAAGGCGAAAGACAGAGATTTGGCTGTGGGAGAGAAGGTACTGCTTCTTCTCCCCGGGAGTCAGAATAAGTTACAGATTGGATGGCAAGGTCCATATACAGTTTTAGAGAAGGTGTCTAGAACAAATTATAAGATAGATAAGAAGGGGAAAGAAAAAATCTATCATGTGAATCTCCTGAAGAAATATTTGGAAAGAGAACATAAGGAAGAGACACACTTGTTGACCTTGTCCATCGCCATGGAGATGAAAAAGGAACCACTTTCATCATTTGAATATCCATTACACCCCTGTGAGACAGCAGCACAGGTGAAAATCAGTACACATTTAACGAAAACTCAGAAAGAGAGAGTGCAACAGGTTCTAAATAATCATGCAGAGGTGTTAACAGACCGACCAGGGCATACAAACCTATTGGAATATGATATGAAACTGATAGACCCCACACCTGTCTGTATGAAACCATATTCGATTCCGTTTGCTAAGGAGAAAGCTTTGAAGGAAGAGATAGACTATCTGTTGAAGGAAGGAATTATTTCACACAGTGAATCCTCATATAGTTCCGGTGTTGTACTCTTAAGGAAGCCCTCTGGAGAACATAGACTCTGTATAGATTACAGGAGACTGAATGCTATTACAGAAGGACAGGTGGATCCATTGCCGGATACAAATCAGCTGTTTGCCAGACTAAATAAAGCTAAATATTTCTCAAAAGTGGATCTGAGTAAAGGATACTATCAGATTCCAGTAAAGCCCGAGGTTAGACCATACCTAGCTTTTAGTACCTCAGAAGGACACTATGAGTTTAATAGATTGCCATTTGGATTGAAGAATGCGCCTAGTGTCTTCTCTAGAATGATGAGAAAATTATTGGACCCTCTGAATAATCCATGTATAACAAATTTCATGGATGATATCCTTATAGCAACAGAAACATTTGAGGAACACATTGACTCTCTGAAGATGCTGTTTGATCGACTTAGGGAAGCAAATTTAACAGCCCGACCAACCAAATGTTGCGTTGGATGTAAAGAATTGGAATTTTTGGGACACACAGTTTATCAGGGAAACATGACCCCTGACCCAAAGAATTTAGAGAAACTAAAGAAAGCCCCGAGACCACAAACCAAGAAGGACGTGAGATCCTTTGTCTCATTATGTGGTTTCTACCAGAAGTATATCAAAAACTTTAATTCCATATGTGCACCGTTAACTGATTTGACACGTAAAGGACATCCAGATCGCATTACATGGACACCACAATGTGAAATGGCTTACCAAGAATTGAAGGAAAAGCTCACAAGTAAACCTATTTTGAAATTACCTGACTTAAGTCAAGAATTCATAGTAAGGACGGATGCCAGTAATATTGGGTTGGGTGCAACTCTACTACAGAAATCAGATGCATTGGATGGGGAATTAAGCCCAGTGGCATATGCTAGCAGAAAATTGAATAAAGCTGAAATCAACTACTCAACTAGCGAAAAAGAATGTCTTGCAGTAATATGGGCAATAAAGAAATTCAATATTTATCTGTATGGGAAGGCATTTAAGTTGCAAACGGATCACAAACCTTTATCGTTCCTAGCCCAGGCTAGGCATGAGAACTCTAGGTTACTCCGATGGTCCTTACTTTTGGCTCCCTATAATTTTAGCATTGAGTATATATCTGGAAAAACAAATTTGGGAGCGGATTTTTTAAGCCGCCATCCGTGTGATGAGAATCACCGTAAACCCCAGAAATAATAATAAATTTCTCTATGTGTATATAGAATAAAGGACTGACATATAATGTCTGTTTTAAGAGGGGAGATGTCGTGAATTATTCTAATCCCCATATATAAATTAAAACGTAAATGCAAAGCCTAACAAATAAATTTAATAAAAGGAAAGAAGAATGGTAAAGAACAGTGCTGTCACAATGACGGTACTCGAAATCCCCCTTGTTTTCTACTTCGTCTGAAAATTGTAACGCTTTCACGTTGATAGTAAAAGCCTACTGTATTATTACCCGCTTTCTTCAATGAAACGTGTACTGTATTTCTTGGAAAAACCTTGAGATACGCAAGCTGATCAATGACCTAAATTTAATATTTCATTCATTCCATTTTATACACGGCGTAACTAAAAGACAGATGGACTAAAGGATAGAGAGAAGGGAGAGGCAGAAAGCAGGGGACACCTGCAACACTAAACACGCGTCGCGCGATACACAATTGCTGCCATCACGCGTGTAAGGCCACATGCACTAACTTTATTTCAAATCGACAGTGATAAAATTCACTACCCATACCAGAGTTAGGTTTTAAAATCCTGAAAAACGCTTATTGGGAATTATGACATTATACCGGTTTACGTTTGAAAACATGACAGTACCCAGACACCCTCAAGTTTGGAAGTGAGAAGGTAGTAACAGCACGACTATCCTAGAAGAAAATGCATATTGGCTCCATTAAATTCGTATATTTGGGTTCCTTAGGGTTTGCTGACAAAGAATATGTAAAACGTTACGCAAATAGTCTAGGAATTACCAAGTTATGGCCAAAATAAAATAGTGGGGGTGCCTGACAGCATGAAATCATTTCTGCTCATAAAATTTTTTTTTATAACGTGTTTGAAAAAACATTACGTTACGGAAATAGCCTACCATGTTAACTCCTATTTGATTGGAGCGCAACAAATGAAAGACTAAACACGATTGGTCGGACTATAAATACTATCTTGTGTTGTCAGGGGAAACGTGAGAAAGGGGTACTTTTTTGAAAAGATGTGTAGACATGGTTTGATTGGGTAGAGCTACGAATATACTCAATTCAGAGCGTCTGTTCCTTGCCACATCTTGTAATAAACCTACTAAGAAGCAGTGCGTTGAGCACCAGTGTATATTTTTTATAAAATAAAGCCTGGGACATAGGCAGATCGGAGTTGTGCTATATTCATTGCCAGTCAACGAAACTGTTTATTATTATTTCCATGAATTGTGGGACCGTGGTCTTAAAGTTATTGAGCAGCACCTGGTCAGAGCTTTGCTGAAGCCAGAGGTGGACAGCATACTCCTTGGTCCATATAGCAACCAGTGGGGTGGCTCCAGAACTCATTAAAGTAATGCTCGTTTTATCTAACCCTGTTTAGCGAAATTCTATCATGAGCCCCAACAGTAAATTTAACGTGTGTAAAATATGCCGAGCAGAGGAGTCTTTTACTGCAGTCATCACGCAAGATAAGAGAGTGTGGCCATGGAGCTCAACATTATGTACCCCCATCTTAAAATGACATTATAAACTAAAATTAAGAGGGGAATTTAATTGTTTTAATACCAGGAACTGAGAACATCTCCAATACTAGTTCCAATATAAACAAACTATTGAAGTCATGATGACAAATACCAACAGAGCTTGAACAAAACAAAACCAGTATTACCTCATATTACCACTACACAACTGACACACATAGGATACCATTAATAATATATGTCACTACAAGAATCATATTAATAATAAATTCTGTACATATAACTTGTAATTAAAATTGATTGTGATTCCTGGTTCCCTTTGTATTTGAATCAGGACACATATACATTCATGACAGCACTGAATACATATTGTTATTTGAAAAGTTATCAGTGACTCCTTTAAGATATCCTCTTAGAGTGTTTTATGTATGTGAGTGTCACAGTGTTGTCAAGTGTGGTGGAATAAATTAAATTGTTTATCTGTCTGTTGTTGTTATGACTTACACTTCATCATACACATACCCTAGACATATAACGTAGTCATCACACTATTCCAGAATAATTCTGACTGAGGTATACATATGTGGCAGCAAGTAAGGTTATCTATAATACACTACTCTTATTAGATATAGATACCTTCACAGCTGATCTCAGTCAGTACACTAAGTCCCCTATAAATATTTATAACATCCCACTTTACCACAGTTAATCACCCAGCCAATCAACGAGCACCGCTCACCAGTCTCTGAGACAGAATAAAATTAAACTTAAGCCCTGTTTTTCGGATGTCGGTGGCGGCCATCTTGTCACCCAATATGGCGGAAAAACAGAATAACATTAGCCATAAGCCCTGTTTTTCCTGGGACTCGTTTCGCAACACCGACACGAAGCCAGATCGACGACCGACTGAGGAAGAGGAGCTGTCAACCTTGATTTATTGCTTACCTGCGTGCATTGACCTAGCAGACGGCTCCGCTAGTCGAGTCACTGGCCTGTTTAAATCTTGGAGGGTTTTATTCGTGTCATCAAACCTGAGGTCGTATGTCGTGTCAATCCAGCTGCCTGGAACGTCGCAGGAGCACAGTGATTGCGCAGGATCTACCTCTTTAGTCCCCTCAGTCTTGGGTGGGCTAACGAAACGACCATCAGCGGGTGCTGTGTGCAAGAAACTAAGAAGGACATAACTTTTGAGAGATGAGTACACATTAGTACCATTTCTGTCAGCATTGTGAGCAAAGTAACTGTCAGTGACGAGAAAGCGAGTTAGCATAGCAAGAGACAAAAATAACAGCATAGCTGATAAATTTTATATACTTAATTAACAGCACAGCTGATACATTTACTATAAGTGATTAACAGCCCAGCTGATATAAATTTGTTTCCTATAATTGGAAGACTTGTAATATATATAAATATATGTGAATCATTTGTGAACTTATAAATCCATTACATTCCATTGTTTCAACATCCACCCTTCAGCACAAGAGTAGATAGTGTATATACTAAATAAATAATAAGGAAATTGTATTTGAAGACTTGTCAATTTTATCATTGTTAAGTAAAATCTGTTTCCTTGTCTTAATATCACAGTTAGTTACACAGCGGAGGTGGCAATTTATGTTGGTCTCCTCTCTACTAATTTTTCGAGATCAGATCATTCACAGCCATAACTAATTTGTGATACCAGTAGTTCTCTCAGACACTGGGACTTCACCATTTTCTGCAGAAATTCTATTTCTGTAATTGTCAGTACTATACTGATCCAAGAGTCAATAAAAACCTCACGCCACAGTGACGAAGTAATATCGCCATATTTTTCTCCTCTTTTATCTTTCCTCATACGAGTTCACTCATTCCTGTCTTATTTTTAGAAAGTCAACCACTTGTCTGAATCAGTCGCCCTCTTCTGTATTCTTTTCAACGAGAATATTTCGCTCGTTGTTCCATCTTTGGTTGAACTGGAAAATTCCTTTCTTGCTCAGTCATGAACTTCTGACCGCGGTCCTGTTTAACATGGGTTTCCCCTGGGAATAATTACAATTCTAGCCAGCAGTTGTATTGTTATGTGACTTTTGACCTCAGCAACCAGTGAGGAGAAGTTAAAATAACACCTTGCTTGGTATCAGTCTGCCTAGTACCAGTGTCTGTGTATTTGGGACGGGACGAGGCGGCAACAAGAGATCAGATACCCCACCCCTCTAAGTAGGCAGATTAAAACCGCCAAACAGAACAGGAAATTTAGGCGCATTCTATAGCTATCATCCGCGGCCAGCAGACCTGGACAAGATTGCTCCAAAAATGCCGAGGGAGCCCTGTCCATCTTGAACAGCATGGTGCTTAGCTGAGCGAGTGAGTAGATCTAATATTGTTATGTGAATAACTTACTTACTTACTTAGTCGTTCCCCTTCTACCGTGAGGTGTAGAGGTTTGGAAGAGAGAGCGCCAGACCATTCTATCAGCTGTCTTCTTCCTGGCCTGGTTCCTTTCTAGTCCTCGGTCCTTCAAAGATTGTCTAATGTTGTCCTCTCAGCGGACTCTGGGTCGTCCTGGAGGTCTGGATCCCTGGCTCTTTGTTTCCCACGCTTGTCGTGGTAGTCGATCTTCTCCCATTCTGCAGACATGGCCAAACCATCTTAGTTGGGACTGTTCTATTTGGGTCTGCAGCGGATGGGATTTTAGGCCTTGACGGATCGTCTGGTTGCGGACCATGTCTCTTCTTGTTACTTCAACCACTTTCCTCAGATACCTCATTTCTGAGGTTTGGATCTGGCTTTTGTTGGTTGTAGTCATTGCCCACGACTCGCATCCATATGTCAAGACTGGGACATAGGTGGAGCGGTATACAGCCATCTTCGTTTTCTTACCAACCTCTTTCTTGCTGAGGAATCCACGATTTATGGCCTGAAAAAGTCTCCCAGCCGCTGCTTTTCGAGTGGCCAACTCTTCTTTGATGCCTCCCTTTCGGTCTATAATAGCTCCGAGATATTTAAAGTGGTCGACCTGCTCCAGGACCTGTTCTCCCAACTTAATCTGATGTTTTCTTTCTTCTCGTGATATCACCATGGATTTTGTTTTTAGAGCTGCTTATGACCATCCCTCTCTTCTCCAGCTCTTCCTTCCAGACTTGCAGGTTGGATTGGAGATGTGCCTCTGATTTAGCAATCAGGGCAACATCATCAGCAAATGCCAGCTCCGAAATATAGACCTGTCTCATCTTCCAGTAACCCACTGAATACTTTCTTGTTCTCTCCTTACATGCCTTGATGACATCGTCCATGAGGAGTATGAAGAGGTAAGGTGATAGGATATCACCTTGTCTTACACCAGTGGTGGTCCTGAACTCTTCTGACTTATGGTTTGCTGTCCTCACATAATTTCTGCAAGACTTGTAGAAGCTCTGTATAACATGAATAATAATCATACGTTTATCTGCAGCATATTATTTCATTATGTTTTGTTAGACAAAGTTCTAAATGTACTTTCATCTTCACTGTGACAGCAATTAATGTCCTTGATTTTATACAGGAGACGACGGCACTATGTACCCTGAAGGTTTTATCTACGAACTACCCTTGTCATGTTTTATACTGAATGATTTCTACTGTATGATTTCAGCCATGATTGTCCTTGTCGTATTTTAATCCTGAACTGATTTCTGAAATATCCTTATTATGTTTTAATGTGTTTATGTGCATGTATCCTGTGTTATGATGGTATTATTAGGGTATATGCATGTTTATAACATAACCATAGAACTATGTAATATGTTGACTTATCGTAAGCCAACGGTTCTCAAGGCTGAGACCAGGAACACACCCAAATAGATTAAATGCTCAAATAGCAAAAATCTAACTTCACTGGTTCTCAAGCCTTGGCATCAATGACACCCCAACCGGTTTTACGGCAGCATGGGAGACTATAACCCAGTGGTTCTCACACCATTGGTACCAATGCCCCCAAATTGATTGACTGTTCTATAGGCACAAGGTAGACCAGTGATTCTAAAACTTTTGATGACCACAGCCCCAAACTTCACAATTGGTGAAGATAACAGCCCATAGGTTGGAAATCACTGCGGTAAACAAGAAGGAAGCCAACTATAGATGAGATCCACTAAGCATGTTTATAACATCAGTTATGCCATAGTATTTAACATGGATAATAGATAGCACATTGTTGATATTAGGGACGATGTTTTAATGTTATTACTGATGGGCGGTTAGCGTCCAGCAGATATGGGAAATGACTTCTCTAGCAAGACTACTAATGGAGCTTGAATTGTTTGTCAATCCAGTCCTACCAAGTTATCCTACCAGGAGACCTAACCATAAGCAGTGTTCTGGAGGGCAGACATACTCCCTCCCAGTTGGTGATGATCCCTGTGTTAAGGCAGAGGAAGTAACCCCTGCCATCATCTCAAACCCTGCTAGAAGTACTTGACGTGCTGGTCCTGGAGTGCAGGGATAGATTGAACCCCCTGGCAACAAGACAACATAAATTGAGCAGCATCAGAGATGAGTAGTGTAAAATGCCAGCAGAACCAGTACAGAATAACTAATTGTCCATAGGATGCAGAATTTACTCTGACATTTTTCAGAACCATTGATAGATTAGTGAACAGAGCTTATAGTTGTAAATTTTTGAACATATAATCTATCATCATTTTGTAAATTTCATTTCAAGTATGAGAGAATATATCTTCAATGTTGTAAAATTTACATAACAGAGTCTGTTGTTATTTTTCTTGTAATATTTAATTGGGTTGTATAGTTTTAGTAATTAAAATCGACACCCTGGGGGCAGAGCCATAATTAAACAAACACTATTGGGTCTGGATATTTTTAATGTGGCTGGGCACCAAATCTCTTTCTTAACTATACGTACTTTGCATAGTCATTTGTAAGATTTCTAAGAAATAATTTATCATCCAGAGAATATCCTGTGTAGTTTCACCAGAATTCTCTCTTAAGTAAGGTTTCTAGTGGACTAATTCCAGAGGAGAGACAGTTCATCCAACGTGTAGTCAGGAAGACTATCATCTATCTCTTTCTTTTATTCTTTCATCAAATCTGTCAGTACATCCTCAAAATTATCCGTCACAGTCATGTTCATATTTTGTTATACTGTAATAAAGTCACTCTGTGTGACACCCCGCTCAAATTTCCCCGATTCAAAAATCTAGTTAACGTAAATTTGCAACCTATAACCCACTACTACTATGTTTGAAATTTGTCAAGGGCAAGGTCAAACCTACCGCTAAACATTGGACAAAATAATTTGAATTTTCTACTACCCCGTTAAAAATCTATAAATAATTTCCATGTTTGACCTTGGTCTGAAGGCCACAGACAAATCAACCGCCAACATTTTAACTAAAGAATTTGAATTTTCCACTACGCCAAGTTAAACAGGTTACTACCCCCTTTTAACACGCACTACCCCTCCCAATATTTATTAACAAACGTCGTAAAAATTAACAACCAATCGAATTGTTACCTCGTTTTAAAGTGACGATAAAATCTTGGTTGTAGGAGAAAATATGCATAATCTGTGTTTTGGAATAAAATTAAATAATTTATTTCTCAAAAACTAAAGAGAATTAAAAGGAGAGAGATATCTTGAAATATGGGGTTAATTTTGCTTAATTTATTGACATAAAGATTTCCCCGTAATAATATTATTTTGACATAGAAAATTTTATTTTAGTAATATTTTCAGTTAGAGAAAAGCACAATTAATTACTTAAAAAATTATACAGATGAAAATATGGAAGAATAATTAAATGAAACCTATATAGATAGATAGAGGGCATTTGGCCGCTTAATAATCTATTTTGATATTAAAAATCTGTCCATAAATACATGAGATATATAATATATAAAATAAAAACAGACGAGCGAACACACTTATAAACTGCTCAATTTGGTAGCTTGGGGAAAAAGTTAAAATTTGTTGACGCGCGTTCTGATTGGTTAGGCGTAGTTGAGGATGGGGCAATAAGAATTAAAAATTGCTTGCAAAGTCGGCCATTTGAAATTTAAACTAACTAAGCTGACATCAGCGGGAGAGCCTGTGTGACCAAAGCTTTCGCCGTCTGGAACACTAAAGCAGTGGTAGAACCCATTTACTGCCTAGTCAAGCTTATGTTATGTGAAATTCTTACTTGAGGGTAAGGCAAAATAAATATTTGTATTGATTTAATTAACATGTAAGCCACAATTTGTGTTACGATAGCCTAAGAAGGAATGCAGTCTTTCGGAGTAAAATAAATGCATAAAATATTTGCTAGTGGCTTTACAACGTTTGCGAATGCCAAAGCAGTAGACCAAAATGGATATTGGCTTTTGTAGTGCCATAAATGTTTAAATGTTATGTATAATTATGTAGAAAATGTTAGGACTAATTTATCCACAGGTTTCAGTGCTAGAGTAAGCACACCCTATCTATTGTATGAACGAAAAACCCTGTATAAGATGTTGTAAGGGAATCATTAAAGGGTCACAGGCTGGGTATGTACACCCCTGCCTATTATATGGAAGCGACACCTTGGAGGAAGGGATCAGGGCTTTGTACTATCACTGAAGAAGAATGTTTACACAGCAGTGATGTTAAACAATGAAAAATAAAGACTGGTGTAATGATCAGCGCACATAGCTGATCAAGGTGAGTTGTTACACTGGTTATGTGTGGAAGTATTATAGATGAGAGTTATATTGGAGGGAATGTTCCTCTCATTTCAGGTTATATGTCAGAATACTTATTGGTGGCAGGAAACCTGGTGAGGGACGAAAATCTTGGGAGTGATCGCTCAGCATTCAAGTTGTAGCTAGCCCCACACCTTCGACCAGGAGCACCATATTTGTTGATTCTGAGGACCTATGGGCCAACTGTTTTCTTCAATCCATGCCAGTTAAGTCCTTTAGAAAAGACACTGACAAATTATTGATATCATAAAGTTCCACCATAATAACCATAACCATAATAATAATAATATAATCACCTTGAAGTGATGAACCCAACAGTCTTTCCAACACATTAACAGTGATCAGTACAAGCCGGTAAACACAACAGTGGGTGGATTTCTTCAGTGATTTTCTTTTGTATAAATAAGAGACATGGACAGAGTTCCAATTTATTTATTTTAAATAGTGTAAATAAAAATTCGATTGAGTTTGACAATCCCTGTCCCAAAAAAATTGAGGTACAGGGAGATTAAATTGTAAAAAATAATTACCTAAACTTCATCAAAAGTCTTACTTACTTTAATTTTATTGGGTTAAAGTTTTGTTTGACATTTTTTCTTTCATCACATAAAATACATTACCCTAGACACTAGCCACACAACATTACAGAGATTAATTTATACAAGGTGAGATCTTAGAGGTGGCGGATAGGGACCCTGAGAATTACATCATCATCATCATCAATTAGACTCAGGGAACTTACACAGCTTGACCTCACCTTGGGTACCCTTAGTTTAGTAACACCATAACCTCTAAGTTACCACATATACAAGTAGCTGTCATGTTCATATTTTATTGTACAAGCAGATGTCGTGTTCATATTTTGTTACACAAGTAGATGTCAAGTTTATATTTTGTTGTACACATTGCTGTCATGTTCATATTGTGTTGTACAAGTAGATGTCAAGTTTAAATTTTGTTGTACACGTAGCTGTCATGTGCATATTTTGTTATACAAGTAGATGTCATGTTCATATTTTGATGTACAAGTAGATGTCGTGTTCATATTTTGTTGTACAAGAAGATATCAAGTTCATATTTTGTGACACACACGCACTATCCACCAAGGTTGCCACTCAAGTTCTAGAGATAAACCCAGATTTTCTTCTTAAAAAAAAACCCAGAAATACCCAGATTATTTTATGCCTCAAATACACGGGATAGACGATGCTTACACAATCTTTTAGTGCAACTTTAGCACACATAAGCTGTATGCTACCAATTTTAATTTATTTCTTCATTTTTATTTTATTTTTTATTACCAAAAATTCACAATTATATAAAAATGATTTTATTAACCCCCCAATATATGAACTCTTGAAAATGAGATATTTTAACAGTAACATAATTACAGTAGTTACATTAACAAAATGTTCCTCAAATCAAATATAAAATATAAGTTGTAACTTGTTACTGTTGAAAATTGTCACTTGTCAGCGACTCGGCCTCCATGTCGACAACTTCTCCTTCGTCAAGATCATATGCATGAATTGACGTGGAATCTTGATTGTGGAGATCCAAAATCTTTGCATATCTCTGCCGACAACGTTCTTCACGCACATCTTCAACCACGCTTTTACTAGGATTAAACTTATGACAAACTCCATCTTTGACGACTGCTTGCATGGCTAGTATTCGATTGGAAACTGTTTCACACAAAAGCTTGTTGCGCTTCAGTGACATTTTTTGAGCAATTGTGCTGCCTGGAAACCTCTGCTCGCATATTCAATCAAATGATCAGTTTGCGAAAACGGAGTATTATGTTCTGCCATTAAAGCCGACAACAGTATCTCCGCTTCAGCCATTTTGTCTTGGAGACAGGGCTCTTTTGGTTTGATGAAAAACTTGTTAATGTTCAGAGTTTTGCTTTTGGCTTCGAAGTTTTTCATGTGCTTCTGTGTGCCTTTATGTGTCAATAAAGCTGTTTTGTTAGCATTAGTTAATGTACAGGAACAGACCGTACAAATCGCAGCATAGCGATTGTCAGAGTCCGGCTTTATCCAATTCTTCAGTTCGCTGTCTGTTAGCCATTCCTCACAAAAAGCCTGATGATACCATGGCTTCACTTTTTTATGCGGTGGCGTGTGGGTCGTCATGCTGCTACAACTACCTAGCTTACCTTCATCCTCGCTCATTTTATAATCTTATAATTTAAAAAAAAATATGCTGTTTATCTGCTTAAGTCTAAAGTTTAAAAAGAATACTTTAAAACACATCGCAAAAATGACTGGGTATTGTAGATGACAGACATTTAACAGAATAACTGGAAATAGATAGCAGATGTAAACGAGTCAAAAAACAACGTCGTTGATGTGGTTAAAAACAAGAATTAGGTAAGTGGAATAAAAAATATAAAGCACATAATTTTTTATATTTAATTATAATATAAATATAATGTATAATGCTCAGTGCACAGAATATACATACATTGTAAATGTCAATTGTCAAATATACCCAGATTAATGCAGATTTGGAAAAAAAATACCCAGATACCCAGACGGAAGCCCAAAAACCCAGATCTAGTTAAAAAAAATACCCAGCTGTGGCAACACTGCTATCCACCCTCACTATTTGTGGAATTTTATGCCATATGACTAGTCTTCTTTTTCTTGCGATCGCATATTTGATGTTTACACCGTCAGATGAGTTATCATGATGAATTCGACTGTTGTTTGAAGTTTCTCTTTAGCTCCATATAGCTTTGAGTTTAGTGTTGAGTCATTGGGCCAGTATATCTTTCTTGTATGACTAGTAAAAAATAAAAATAAAAAAACTGTTGTCGGAGTCGGATTTGAAAAGTTTCAGAAGTCGAAATCACAAAATGTTGTTGCTGATTCCACAATCCTGCTAGCGACCAACATTTCAATTGGCCGCTTAATTACATAGCCGTGTTCTTGGATGGAACTGACGTTTTTAATATGTTCGAGACTAATTTTTTTTTTTTTTTTTTTTTTTTTTCAAAAGTGGTCGAGAATCAGTTACACGCATACTAAAAAAAAAAATTCTACAAAATTAAAATATTGAACTTTTAATTTACAGTCCTTACCAAATGTTTCTGTTTTTTTTTTTTTTTTTAAGTAATGTGACATGTCTTATTCCAAGCCTTTATTTTCCCCAGCGTTTTCTCTATAAAAGTACATCAACTTTAGTCCTTAGCAGCACTTTCCCATTTTCAAGTCAAATAAAAATGACATGGGCTGGGTTTTCGTCGATTTGTAAGGATTCTTATTTTTCAGTCTAAACTTGTTGCTATTGTTGACGTATGACGTAAAGTGGCGTGATGTTGGTATTTTAAAACACGAGAGGGAGGGTTAAAAACACCAGGACAGCACCAAAATAACCTGAGAGACGAACTAGTTTAAGTGCGAATTTCTTTCAGAATAGTATGACGCGGCAACCGGATATTTTTTTTTTTGTTTATTTAATTTAATGATCTGAGTGGTGCAGGGTTTGTGGGGAGGGTGTGTAAAGAGATAAACAACAAATAATAATGAACTGATTGTGCGATTTGTGACTGCAAATATTCGGTGAGAAGGTGTAAAAGATAATATTTCCTTCATTACCTATTTGTTCCCTGTGGAGCATTAGCCTTCACAAAGTTCACACCCAGCCCAGCATTCCTATCGTGTGCCATCCATTTAACGTATTTCCATGTCTTCTGTATCTCTTATAAGGTTGACAGCAGCTGCCCTGGCAAACTTTAAAAATTAGGAATCATACTCACCACAAAAAGTATTTATAGAATGTGTGATTCCTGTATACTAACTCACATTGAGATCCACGCCGGTGTCACGGAATTCATACATTGTGCTGAGACCCTCCTTATGTGATCTAAGGGGGAATGAGATCGGAGTACGCATGGAGTTGTCCGTGGGCAATAAAGGTAGTCCTTAAAACCAAACCAAGTTTGATTTCAATTCTCTTCTCCACGTGTTTTTAACTATTTCTCTATTTCTCTGACTAGGGATTCCAGAACAAAGACTGCTTTGTGATACTATCACCTGGTTTCCTTAATATGCGTCCTATCCAACATCAATTTCTTTTCCTTACCTGTTGGTCCATAGGCATTTGTCAGGATATATCATCAAGAGACGCCTCCGTCGCATCTTCTGCGTCAAATGACCTGATCAAATTGTAAACACAGACTTGTGGAATAATCCATACAAAATTCAACACAACAGGAGACTAAAAATAGCACAATATTCTCATGAAACAACCAGGAACTCTTTATTTAGTTATAATTCCGCTAGCTTATGACTACAAGCGCACTGTTTATAGGAAACCGTTCCTAGATTTCACTGCTCTGTTAAGCGAGCTGAAACCATTTCAACTAGATTACTTTACTCCGCTTAAAGATATGTCCATCCCCGGGTGGCTGATTCCTGCACAAATATCTTGAATATTTTTTGTTTAATGACATGAGAACTTCAATAAAATCAGCTCTTAAATCAACTCCATAGTTAATGAAGTAAACACTTCGCTGTGAATTACATCTCTCTACAACTACTGTTGTGATTCTGAATGTTTACGAACTGGTTCTGTCCGATACTGGACTTATTTTACATCAGCTGAATGCCGGACGATAGTTTCTAGGAAATCACGAATCAAAGATATTCCTATTTGTACAATATAAAATAAAATATTAGACTATTTTTAAAATTAAGACAAGACTTAAAGATTTAATGAATGAATGACACACCCCCCCCCCCCCCCCTAAAAATAAATCACATGCAACATATTATACAGAAAAATCATAAATTAAAGAAGCGACCTCGTGGCTAGATGAAGCTGTGAATGCTTGGTGTCCCCTCGTTTCTTAAGTCGATTATCAACATCTGTATGATGTCCAAAATGTAACCATGACTCCAGAAAGGATTGTGCATTCCATTTAGCATGAGGCTACCATATTAGCTCCGTGTTCTGAGATGTGGAATCTTTTCAATGAGAATTTCTTTGATTTGTAGCAATCGTAGGCGCAGTGTTCTTACTTGAACATCTATAGAATTGGGTGAACTGACAAATTGTATATTATACTTTCATGTTTTGCCTCGTTGTGACGGTATTGCCTCCCCTGCTTTGCAGTAGTGGTCCAACAGTGGCCAAAACTCAAGAGTATCTAATATGGGCTTCAACGGTATCTACCTTCACGCAAGATTACTCATGACAGAGATGTAGATAGAAGGGTGATGACACTTCTATTAAAAATGGAGTCTTCACAAGATATTCAGAATTAGCGAGAACAATACTGCGTTGGCTGAGTATGTTAACTCTGTAATTATGCCGACGCTTTTGTGAAGGATTTAAGCACTTATTACTTTCAGCTCGTTTAAGCTCCCACCCCTGATTTACTCAGTGGAATTCTATTATTTTAGTACAGCTCTGTTTAGAGTGTGTGTAGTAATTTGACTGAGATAAACATGAAGTAACTTTCAAATGATTAAATCGAAGTTAAATTTGTAAAATTACAAATAACAAAATGTAATAATCACTTTAGGCTTTAACAGTTGGAAAATAATTTGAATAGTTATGGATCAAGAAAAGTTATCTTCACAGTCTTTATGGAATGTGAGATGTTACAAGAAGTTCAAGTGGTAGCATATATTTGAACGTAGCTGCCAATGACGGTTCTGCTCCTTCTTATGGGTTGGTTCTTTTCACTCTGCTCGCGCTCGTCTCTGATTAAGGTTGTCGGGGGTAGCTCGTTTCCCAGAAACGTCAAGGAGAGTCTACCACGTGGGTCCTTCGTCTTAAAGCTTAGGCCACGGTTCCCTTCTTGTTCCAGAGATAGTACTTTCTGCTGGTACCACCAATACCTATGGTAAAGGATAGAACGAAACGCTGTTCTGAGTATGGCTTTTTCAACCCCATAGTTAAGGGTTCCTATCTTCCCATACCACCATCCCAATTACTCAGACTTTACCCTCGATGAGAATTAAATTTAATTCCTCGGGATAAAACTTCCTTTACGGTACATTTAAATAGAATAGCTTTCATAGTTACTTTATATTTAAATGAAAAGGTTAATAATACAGATAGAGTCTGTTTACATATACATCTCCACTGATTGAAAATATTGAAAAGTGTTTACAATATAAATTGAATATGTTTTCATTTATGTTTTACACTGGTTGAAAAGTTTGAAACTTCCATTAACTTTAAACTGAATATGTTCACAAAGAAATTTACACTGGTTTAAAACTTGAAAACTTACATTAATTTAAAGTGACTATGTTTATAGGGACATTTACGCTGCTTTGAAAATGTAAGTACTATATTTAGAATGTACATTATTGAAATAAAGCAATCACCAGCCCGTGCAGTGGTGGTTCATGAATTAATCATTCTAGATACTGAGGTGTCCAGCCTCAAAGACTTGGGCGTCCTGTAGCAATTTTCACACATTACAATTCACATGGTTTTATATATATATATATATATATATATATATATATATATATATATATATATATATATATATATATATATATATATATATATATATATATATATATATATATATGTTAGTTCACATGTTAGTAATGAAACATAGAATGAAAAATGCACTACTTACACCAATCTTGGCTACAGACTTGTTGCTCAGATGAATAAAAAAGACAAGTCAGTCTCTTACACGCGTCTGGGGTCTTTAATTTGACAATAGATTCCCTATCTGACTCCGTGTGTTTCTTCCGTTTCCTAGTCCCGGTGTTCCTTATCAAAATGTAGAGATTTCCTGTGCTTCGTAAGTCTTATTTGGTTCTCCAATAAAAGGTCCGGTTAAAAAAAAGGAATTATGAATCTAGTCTTTACTCTGGCGAGGTCTGATGATGTCTTGGCGAGCGTGAAATTCACAGTGAAATAAAAAAAAAATGGTTAAGCTGTAATACTTATTACTTTATTAGAAAGTAAGGTTGTCATAACAAGTCGGCCCGGAACCGATTATGTCACACTTGTCTGCCCACATGTGTCACACAGACAGTAATCTCGTTATCTGTCGTATGAGTACGCAAAAACTCCGTGTCTGCCCATCTGGGTTACCAAACGAGTCGTATTATCAGCGGTTCAATCTAAACACGCCGGCGACTATCTTATCTCAGTTGCTCACCGCAAGCCAGGATGATCGGGTAACAAACAGGTGACATCACAGAGAAAAGTGTCGAATGATTTGATAAAATCAAATATCTGCTACTTAGCAGAAAAATAACGACGAAAGAAAGAAAGAAAAGTGCGATACTTGAGAGCACATAATAACAATTAGTACCACAAAAGTACCGATACTGCCGGAGAGAAACAAAGATCGATAGGGGCCGCCCCGTTTTGTCACACTCGTAACATTAGCATAATTGTGTGGCCTAAATAGATTCAGCAAGCTGTTCTGCTAACGCGGCAAATTTTAACAACCGGTTCAGGCTAACCGCTGCGAAACTGCTGAATGACACGACCGTGTACAACACATTGAATAATGACTTGATAATCGTGTGACATCTCTGGCGATAAAGCTGCAGTGTAGGGTAATATTTTCTATGCTGAAACCAAAACATTCAAGCAACACTACAAAAACTGACCTCAGCAATCAGCACTCTCAGAAGGTCAAGTGACGAATAACTTTTAAAACACATTAAAACATTCCACTCAGCTTCGTCGTGTAGTTAAATGTGTGTGTGTGTGTGTGTTTTTTTTTAGGGCTTGGGTGTGAACTTGGGTTGTTTATCAGATCAAAGAAACGAAACAGTTTCTGGCCGGCATCTTTGTCTTGTGTAATCTGGCCTATAGTGTTAAATGTGAAACTGCAGAAGTGATTGCGTCTATAATTACCTGTAGTCTGAGTCGTCCCTATGTACATATCCGGGTTACGCGGAGAGATGGTGCTAATGACCTATGTCCATTTCTTTTTATATCTCACGAGTGCCTGAAACATACCTTTGTGTTTTATTTATTTATTTATCTTCCGATGTTAAGATGATGAAAAGAAAGAATTACAGTTAGATGACGGCCAGAAACTTATATAAACATACATATATATATATATATATATATATATATATATATATATATATATATATATATATATATATATATATATATATATATATATATATATATATATATATATATATATATATATATATATATATCTGTGTGTTTTTTGTTGTTGTTTTTTTTTTTTTTTAGTGCTTGGGTGTGAACTTGAGTTATTTACTAGATCAAAGACACGAAACAGTTTCTGGCCGTCAGGTCCTGGGTTCGAGTCTACGGTAAGCCGATCATTTCTGTTGTTTTTCTGTTGTCTAGTTTTCTCTTCTATATTTCTAACGAGTGCCTGAAACCTACCTTTGTGTATTATTTATTTGTTTATTTGCTTTTTACAGGCCTCGGGTTTCCTCTCTTTACTTGTTTAAATGTTTATAACATCGGAAGATAGCTTCGAGTAAAACAATCATCAGAGCATTTCCTTTTTGTACAGTATAAAATAAAATAATATAAATTTTGTATCATGAAAAAAAAAGTAAAGATTTAATCAATGGCAACTGAATGAATGAAACAAACAAAAAAAGGCACATGCAACATGTAATACAAAATAACATTTATTTTAAAAAATCATTGATCGTTGACAAACTAAAGAAGGTAGTCTCTCTCTCTCTCTCTCTCTCTCTCTCTCTCTCTCTCTCTCTCTCTCTCTCTCTCTCTCTGTATGTCTCTCGCTCTCTCTCCTTGTCTAAATGCATTTGTGTGCGCCGGATTTATTTATTTTTCTACAGAAAGCCATCGTCTAGTTTCTATCGTTCCTCTCTGCGTCGTTCTGTCCACATCTATCTATCTCTCTCTCTCTCTCTCTCTCTCTCCCCTCTCTCTCTCTTCCTCTTTCATCCCCAGAGAGCCTAAAAAAGATCATAGTTAAATACTGGGATTTACTTTTGCGCCAAATTTGTGCACGTCAACTTAATCTCTTTTTTTGTGTAAGCCCTCAGTGCAATGAAACCAACGTGAACACAGGGTCATCTTCAGATTCCGCACAGGCCACAACTGATTGAGAAGCCATCCATTTAACAAAATAAAAATTGGAACTACCGATGAGTGTAACTGCAGCACGGATAAAATGATCACAGAACATCTGGTACTAAAATTCCCAACCACTAAGGTGACCAGACGTCCCGGTTTTTCCGGGACAGTCCCGGTTTTCGACCATTTTTGATAATTTGTCCCGACTTTTTTCGATGCAATCCGGGACGCCAATTTGTCCCGGTTTGGGACGAATTTGCCAATTTGGCATAAATCTCACAGATTAAAAAAAAAAAATTATTATTCCGTGGCTGACTTGAGGGAATTTTTAATTATTAGTGAACTGGCGCCGAAACAGCACAAGAGGTTGTCAGGACCGCGAATTAGTTTTGTAGTTCCAATGTGATATTCGCAGCTATTTGAAATTTTTGGTAGTGGTAAAGTACCAAGATTTTGCGTACGGTATACGTTTATTTAATTTAAACGGTAAACTATTTGTGCATATTTTGTTATTGTTGTAAGAAATGGTACCAAAGCGTAAATGCAGTTTCAATGAAGATTTACAAAAGGAATATCCGTTTATTAAAAATAGTACATCAAACTTCAATGTACGATGCAATATATGTGCCTCCAGGTTTTCGATAAGCCATAGTGGACGTGGTGGTATTAAGAACCACATAAGCAGTGAGAAACATAAGACAGCCGTCGTTACAGCTGCATCAAGCTCGTCGTTAACCACTTTCTTCAGAGCTGATAAAATTGGTGACCAAGAAGAGCAATTAGCTGCTATAGAAGGCGCCTTTGCATACCATGCAGTGCTACACAATCATACTTTCAGGTCTATGGATTGCACATCAAAATTACTTCAGGTTACTTTAGAGCCAAAATTTGCATGTGCACGTACGAAAACAGAAGCCATTATTCGAAATGTCTTGGCACCCCATATTCTAAATGAGTTAAGGTGTGACCTAGAAAAGTCTACATTTATTTCTGTACTGACAGATGCATCCAACCACAAAGAATTCAAGATTTTTCCTTTGCTTGTCAGATACTTTGATCACAGTAATGGAGTGAAAATTAAAATATTAGAGTTAAAGTCATTGCCAGGTGAAACATCTGATATTGTAAGTAGTTTATTAATGACTGCATAACTGAAAATGGTTTAGACAGGAAAGTAGTTGGATTATGCGCAGACAACACAAATTCCAATTTTGGAGGTGCTGAAAGGAAAGGACAGAACAATGTTTTCAAAAAACTGCAAGAAAACCTTGGACATGGTCTTATAGGAGTTGGGTGTGCAGGTCATATTTTTCACAACACTGTTCGAACAGCTGCAGATGTACTGCCTGTTGATGTCAAGCTGATTATTGCTAAAAATTTATCTACTCTTCAAATCATACACAGTACGAGTTGAAAGACTCAAGGAGTTTTGCCAGTTTGTGGAAAGAGACTTCCAGATGATCTTAGGTTATGCTCAGACTAGGTGGCTTGCTCTGCTGCCTGCTGTTGAAAGGGTTCTTCAGATTTTCCTGCCTCTAAAATCATATTTTCAATCTCAAGGCAGATGCCCAGTTTTTATACAGACATTCTTTGAAAATCCTCTATCTGAGGCATGGCTTGTTTTTGTTCACAGTCAGGCCTCTCCATTCCACGAAGCAGTGCACAAAATAGAGGGACAGACGGTCACTGTGTTTGAAGTCATTGACAGCATCAACAGGTTGAAAACTATTTTGAAGTCCAAACTGGAAGACTGTTTCTTGCCACCAAGAGTTAAGCTAATCCTTGAAAAGCTGGAAATGGAAGGACTTCCAAAGGAGGATGTGAAAAAGTTTCATGCTAGCGTTTCTTCGTTCTATGAAACAGCTTTCAATTATTTGAATTAATGGGCTGCAAAAAATTTTCAAGACCTAGAATCCTACAGCTGGGTAACGCTGAACAGAATACCAATGTGGGCAGATATTGAGATATCATCATCACTAGTGATTCAACCATTACCTTCAGCCCACTTTACAGAAACTGAAATTTATGACGAATATGTCTATATGAAGCAGTTTGTTACTTCTCAGAAAATTGGTGAATGGAGTGCCAAAAAAACATTGCCACCACAACGTTGGATTGAAATGGTTTCCCACTTCAAAAACAATAATGTGACATTTTCAAATATTTTGAAGTTGGCAGAGTTTTTTTTTCTATCTACCTGGAACAAATGCTGCCACAGAAAGATTGTTTTCTTTGATGAACAGCTTATGGGCAAGTGATAAAACACAGCTAGGTGTTGAAACTTTGAAAGCTATGTTGACAACCAAAGTGAACTGTGAGGAAACATGTGTCGAGTTTTTTAAGATGCTGCTTGCAAAGAAGGACCTATTGATAAAAATCCACTCATCTGAAAAGTACAGTAACTCAGCTTCACCTTCAGTAAGGATTATTGATGTTTTTCTCTCTTATTAGTTTAAGTAGGTAAACTTATACAGTAAAATGTATGTTATTCAATGTTATTCAAATGTATATTATTTTAAATTGACATCAACTTGATTTTTCCGGGACATGTCCCGACTTTTGATCTTTTCTTTACCCTTTTGTCCCGATTTTTTGCATTGAAATAGGTCAAATCTATTATTTTGTCCCGGATTAGGGTTTTGAAAATATGGTCACCTTACAACTACCGATGAGTGTAAATGTAGCACGGATAAAATGACCGCAGAACATCTGGTACTAAAATTCCCAACTACCGATGAGTGTAACTGTAGCACGGATAAAATGATCACAGAACATCTGGTACTAAAATTCCCAACTACCGATGAGTGTAACTGTAGCACGGATAAAATGACCACAGAACATCTGGTACTAAAATTCCCAACTACCGATGAGTGTAACTGTAGCACGGATAAAATGACCACAGAACATCTGGTACTAAAATTCCCAATATATGATGAAATAGAGAGAGCACGTACTGCCGTCACCAGTACCGTTTCTAGGGAAACCAACAACCTAAGGCTGACCACCAATGCTTGTTGAATTGGGTACCAGAGCAACTCTGGGAAGGTTAAGGCTACCGGCGTGCTGCTGACAACATCAGCCGTAGTGTGCCGATGGTCAAGAGAATACCATATTCCTAATATGCCTCAGTGGGCGTGTAGCGGGATCCTTTACCCTTAACCCTTTTTAAGGCTGACCACCGCTTTCTTTATACATATTCCATGGAGGCGTATCTGGAGTCATCTTTATGGGACCACCAGCTTTGCATAATGCTACAATATACATGTGGAAGTGAACCTCTGTCTGTGAGGCTAATTACACCCTTATCGACTCTTGAAATCATCCACAAACATTCCAGGGATTCCCCCTGTGGTAAAACCTGTTGAGAACCCAGCTTTGCACACTAAGCTTGGAGAAGTCATTTGAGCCCCAGACGCAATTCTTTAGCTTTGACCTGGCTGGCTCATGCAGGAGAATTTCACTATGGATCCAGTAATAGGCAGGAGGGGCTGTGAAGTGGCTCTGTGCAGGACGTGACGATTCCTTGGGAGAACCTAGAACCAGAGCACAATATTTTAGCTCTGCATAGTTGGAGACCCTCCTGGATGGCGGAAAATGCACCGTATGCCATGCGCTTCTTGCTCCTACCTTGAGACCAATTGTGACAATCCTTTAAATGCAAGCCAAGCTGTAGAAACTGGAGTTCATGACTTCAACTCAGCACGTTTCGGAATGGCAGAAAAGCCACAGGAAACGCCTAGATCTACAGTGTAGATAATACCACGGAGTCTTCAACTTGGTATTTAAACGTGTTCAAGTTGTAACATATCAAGTAAGGAATATGTAATCGTCATCATCATGAGCCCTGCCGAGCGGGATAGACAGCTACGTACCTTCACATTCTCTCTATTTTTCATAGTTTCTGTCACTTCGTTTGGTGACGTCTTCCATACCATATTACCCACACACAGACACACACACACTCATTGAAAAAAAAAGCGGGGGTGAGTGTGCTTTTGGTTTGTCTAGGAATGTAATGAAATGTTCCCGGTCACGACAAGCATCAACTTGAACGATATCGACGGCTAACGAAATCGACAACTCAATCGAGATATGGTTCAGTCTCCCTTTTAATGAACATAGTATCTTTGTCCAGAGCATAGAAATAGAATATCCTGATCTATTGATCAACGTTACAATGGGTCTAATTCTAATCAATACGCCTCCAATTCTCATCAGAACAATCGCCCGATTCCCAGTCGCACTAAGAGCAATGAACGTTCAAATAAATATTACACAAATAGGCGGCTTGATTTATATTATCATCTACGAGGCTCGTTCACCTTGTTCTCTTCCTCAACCAGCAACTGTCGGTTACATCATGTCCCTTACCAACCAACTCACGCGCTATTACATCCGATTCTTCTTCTTCTTCCTCGTTCGTCCTGAAAAGGACGTTGGTTGCGCTGTGTCGCCGTTTACAGCGAAGCTGCGATATTCTCGCCTTTCGGCCGACACATCCGACTTCCGCACGGCATTTTTTGGGACTGGGTTTGCCTTCCCTCTTCGATCCCTACTCTCTCGGCCATACTGCAGTGATGCAGCCTGTTTCCAGGACCACCACGTGGAGGTGGAGTAGGGTCTTGGTCAGCTTTGGTTCGCTGACTCTGATGCAAGCAGTCAAGCTATGTGTCGCTGACTGCATTCATCTCGTTAGCTGCATCTTCGGTCCCTTACTTCCGGTTGACAGAGTGGTTAGAGCGCTGGTCTCTCGCGGCAAAAGTGCCGGGTTCGAATCACGGTACCGACACGCTTCAGTCTACCCAGCTGTAAATGGGTACCTGACTTTGGTTGAGTTAGGGAAGGAAAAGGCAGCGAGGAAGGGAACTGGTTACCCCACCTCTCAATGCTGGACCTAGTATAGTGAAACCTCTAACACTTCATCCCCTACGGCAGGATCTGCTATGGGACTATATTTACCTTTATAGAGCATGAATAAATAACTACAGGTGTCCCGGACATATTGAGCGAAAGCACGTGCTCATACAGCGGTAGTTTCTGTAGCAATAAGTTTTACAGGATGAGGTTACCAGCCCCTAAGTACAATCTCATATTAGTCATCTTTTACGACATTCTTGATGGGGCAGTAGTCCTACTCAGAGGCGGATCTACTATGAAGCTAATGAAGCTTGAGCTTCAGGGTCCCCCACGTTCAGTTCTCTCTAAAATATCTTTCTCTCCCGTCCCCCAGTTGTTTTATTTTATAAAAGGGGCCTCTCCAAGACTTCAAGGCTCCCAAAATAGAGATCCGACCCTGGTCATACCCCCCCCCCCCCCCCTCCTCACCCCGAACTACACTGCGCCATGATAACTTAAATAACTACGTAATATATTGCATTCATTCTGAAACACATACTACGGTGCGCAACTAAATATGTAATATAGATAGTACACGTAGATTCTAACGCGAAATGTGCATAACGATACGCTGGAAAGGGCATTAAATATACATTATTACAGTACAATTGTCGTAGATTTTAGATAGGAGAATTAAGACTTGTGTTGGTCCCTTCTGAATAGATTGGACTGAGTGATAGTCACAGCGTGAGATAGAAATACAAAATAGATTTCCACGAGTGAGATGATAGAATGTGTTATAGAGGCTGTCTCTGAAAGCGGAAAAAAAAATTCTTCTCTCTCTCACCTATCTTCTACGACAGCTTTTACAGCGTCAGACAGTCTAAACACATATATATATGTTACCTGTATTTCTATCTACTCACGGGCACGCACATACACATGACGACAGTTAAACACACAGACGTGGGAAATCTATAACAATGAATATATATATTAGAACGAGCTGACCAACACGCTGATTAATTCCAAGGGAAATTTTAATTATCATTTAAAATTTCTTCACAACACATAGAAATTTCATCAAAACATATACAAATAGTCATAAAATATCAAGAGAATGCTACAAGGATGATAGCCCCGTTATGATATTAACTCTAGGTTTAGCCCACAGCCCCGTTATGAGACAGATGATGGCCCAAAGAGTCACAAATACATATGGTTAGGGTCTACTATTGTCCTTCAACAGGAACAATTTAATTAAGCAGCCAGTCTTCCGTAAGGAGATTATAAAGTGGGTGAATAAATAGTTATCAAAAAAAAACTCACTCAGTCCACTTTCACTCGGTTCTTTCATCAGAGTATCCTGGCACACGTGCTTACCTAAAAACTTGATGTTGTTCACAGTCTGGCGCAACCTTAGGACACTTCTCTATACAGTGAATCTGTATTCTTTGGATAAAGCGAATCCCAGCTCTACAATTACAGGTTTCTTCCACTGTTTTTCGGGGAGCCTTCACTTCACCAGTTATGTTTTTTTAGATTTACTGTTCATGTCACTTAGATCGGTTAGGGTAAGCAAGTTTGAACGGGCACACAGAGTCAAAACACGAGGGTTTCCTTCATTTGGGAAAAGCTGACCAGTGGACAACTTCTTTAACAGATAGTCTTGGTTCACTATACACTCTTTCAATACTTGTCGGGAATATTAATGTTATTTCTTGTAATTATTCTCGCCGCCAGGCAGCATGTATATTTGAGTTTATTGTGAAGAAATAAAGTCTGGCTCAAAGGCCCAGTATAAACATTTTTGTCTTTAGAAAAACCGTTAGTGGGATTGGTATTACTGTCTATCTCTGATGGCACATGCACTGTCAGACCAGTGTTACTTGAAACAACCCACGTGGTTAAAGATAGGAAATGTCTATTCTTCTCACAAGTATGTCTCTTTACTACTAAACGCCGGCAAGTTCTGGGTCACCCCAGTATTCACTACATAAAATGGAAAAAGCACATATAAAATAATTATACATACTATGTATAAGGATATAACTTATATTTTAAACTGCAAGCGTAGAGCTTATCATTTAACACTTCCCGTGAAATAAGTTATATTATAAAATCAATCATCATGAATTTGAAATACGTATAAATATATTTCGTCAACACTCATGAGACCTCTAGCAGTTATAAGTTAGTTTAGAAAATATATCTCGACTGAGTAGTTAGCAGTTAAATTAAATTCATTATGGCTACATGTTTGTTAAGCTAGAAATAGAATTTATTCTGCTTTCCACTGTAACTCGTCGACTAAAGAATATAACAAACTATTAAAATAATCACTCTGCACACAGAACTAGTTTAAAATGAAATAGGCGATTAAACACTTTATCACTTCACAAAATACTAGAGATCTATTATATATAATATTTTACCTCAAACAGAACTACGTATCACAACGAAACTGAGACATCACTTATACGTTTAAGTGTTCTAGAACGAAGTGATCACGTCTACTGTGAAATGGAGAATGAGTGAAGTTAGTTTCAAACTCGGGCCAATATCTTAAAATTAGACAAAGGGCCCCAACTTATTTCGCCAAGCGAAATTATCTCCCCTACTCCCAACACTTACGTAACTGTCATAAACTGCCACGTTCTGACCGAGAGGGCGCGTGTCAGTTGCAACTCTCAGACACCCCGTCTGCAGTGCGGAGCGCAATTTCACACTTCGCCGGACTATCCCGACGAAAACTCAAGCAGTTGCTGCAAACGGTAGACAATCCGTCTGCCTGCCATGTCCGACGGAGCGAATTCTCACACCCCAGGCCCAGAAATCTGGTCGGGCAGCGCTCTGACCGGGGAAACTGCAGACGTTCTGTCTGGCGAGAACCGTATATTCACAGCTATAGTTCGACCGGCAGAGACTGACATCTCCGTAATACCATCACTAGTGCGATTCTCAGTTTTGAGAACAGAAACAGGTATACGTTAAGAATGGGGAAGAAAATATTTTTCGCAAACGAATGGATGCGAAAAATACAGGAAAGAAAGTAAAAAGGATAACAAAAATAAAGGATACGGGTGAAAGAAGAAAGAAGAGGATGTAGGCAATTTATGATCAAAAACCTCTGTGACAGAAAGTCCCCCCTTTAAGATATGGAAGCACTCCATGTCCTATATCCGTAGCTTCAGGGTGTCTGTCTTCTTCCCTCTCATCTCCCCCCTCCATTTCTGTGCAAATCCTACTCATGAAGTCTGCTCCCAAAGTTTCCTTCCTCTGGAATGTCTCCCATGCGCGCTTGAAAGAGCGTCGCCGCTTCTGACATTTTTCAAAGATTTCCTGTGATTGCAGTGGAATTTCCCTGCCACTATCGTCATCTTCGTCAGTTTTTGGCGATCGTCAGGAGATGGTCGGAGGTTGGCACTGGTGTTTCCACGAATTTCTTTAGCAGATTTAAGTGGAAAACCTTTTCCTTTCCTTGAATAGAGATCTGGTAATTAGCCTTAGAAATATTTTGCAGGACGGTAAACGGCCCTTGCCATCCGATCCTCAGTTGGTTGTTCTCGGTAGAGAGTAACACCAAAACTTTCTCTCCTACTTCTAATTCTCTCTCTTTCGCGACTTTCCTGTATCGGTTAGCGTGCTTTGTGCGTGCTCGCTTAAAGTTAGTCGTTGCTAGGTCCCATCCTAGTTTCAACCTTTCCTTCAATTCCGATACATATCTGGTTGTTGAGACAACTGTCTCATCAGCCTTCTGGTCTGTCAGCGACCACAGTAAGGCTTCAAGCGGGCCCTTAATGGGTCTGCCGAATAAAAGCGTAGCTGGCGGAAATCCTGTGGAAGTATGAGGAGATTCTCTGTAGCCAAATAAAGCTGCTGGAATGCAACAATCCCAATCTTCAGGTTTCATTTGTGCCAGTTTACTTAACATCATGTTGAGGTTTCCATTAACACGTTCCACTAGCACATTTCCGGCCGGAGTATAAGGCTTTGTGTAGATGTGTTGGGTCCTCAAGATCTTAACGATCTCATCCATCAACAGGTTTCGGTATGGAGATCCGTTATCCGTCAACACTTGTTGAGGGAATCCCAACCGAGGGAAAATCTGCTCGAGGGCTTCTGCGACATGCTTGGCATCTGCGCATGTTAGCGGGATAGCTTCTGCCCATAAAGTGCATGTATCGACTAAGGTCAGGATAAACCTGTTCCTTCTTTTAGTCCTTTTGAAAGGCCCTAAAATGTCGATCACAACCCGTTCGAATGGTGTACCCACTATTGGCATTTCACCCAAAGAGACTGGGGGTGCCCGTTCTTGGGTGGCACACGTTGGCACTGGGCACAGGATTTGACATACCTGATAATCTCAGTATTTACTCCTGGCCACCAATAATGAGTGGTTATACGTTGGTTTGTGGCGTTCTGTCCCATATGTCCGCTAAAGGGAAGAGAGTGCCCCATTTCTAGGATTTGGCTTCTGTACTGTTTCGGTACTAGGAGCTGGTTGTAACCTTGGTCAGGCTTGCCCGTTCTCCGATAAAGTACGCCATCCTTAGAAAAAATGTCCCCGTGCTGTCTGGGTTCCTTAGCCATGGGCAGTTTCCTAAAGCAGGGTGCCAAAGTAGGGTCCTTGTATTGCGCTTCTTTAAGTTCCATAGGTAACAAATTAGGCGCAGGCTCCCGTTCCTTCTTGGTTTGCCCTCTTGTAGTTACTGCTGCCACAATCGGCTGTTCCGGTTTCCCAATACACACGTATCTCCCGCTAAGTATGACTGGGTAGATGGGATCATCCATAACAGCCGCTTTGATCACGCCTCTGACAAAGTCAGAGTGTATCTCCACCAATGCGATGGGAAGCGCTGTAGGTGCATCACTCTTACGAACTCCACAAAGTTGGACGGTCTCTCCTGTCTCTTGACCGGGTTTGACCAGGTTTCTGGCAACAATGCAATCATAAGAAAGCCCCGTGTCAAATAAACAAGAAGTTTGCCAACCGTTCAATGTGTGATAGGGTGGGCGAGATGATGATGATGATTATATTGTGATATGTGATCACTCTCTTTTCACACTCGCACCGACCCGAACAACAATAAAAACTCTTATTCTGAGGCAGGGGCTGTATTTATTTTTACAACCCATTCAGTGACAAAGCAAACATTAAACAAATAAACTAGCGAACATAACAAAACAAAACTAAACACCCAGCATGTGCCCGATTGTTACTGTGTCATGTCTTTGTGTTCTTCTGTGTGGGTACACAGGGCGCCTCGTTTCGTTCTCTCTCGTCTGGGCTGATACTTAAAAAAAGGGCCGCTGCTGGTTATCGCATTCTTTATATAGGCCCTATGGCGCATCACTCACTTACTGCGCGCTGGGCGTATTAATCTTGGCTACTTAAATATCACACGCGATTATCGCTTTAGAAGGGCCGAAAACAGAAATATACACAACTATTTCTAGAGCAAAAACACAATTCTACACCACAACTTAATTTAAAGGCATTATTATGGCCTTTTCATCAATCTTCCTTATCTCGTCAGAATTTTTACATACTAGCGTGCTACGCGCACTTCTAAAATATGGGCGATAAATCTGCCTAGAAACAGGTAGGGGGCGGGCGTCTCCTTTTCGGCCCCATCACATATCTCCCTCCTGATTTTGTTGTCGTCCCGACAACATCACTACCTCTGGCGCTTTAGTCGAAATCTCTCGGATCGTTGGTGCTGCGCTTGATTATTTCTCAGCGGCGATGTTTTGGGCTCAGATTCTGTATTCGGTACAACCCGGCTGGAGACACTCTTGGTCGTCATGCCTCCAGTTGTACGTTGCCGGGCTGTCAGCCGCTGTGGTCTTGAAGACTCGCTCACCGGTGCCGCGTCGCTGTCTGCCCGTGACATTTGCCTGTCAGTGCTTGCAGCTGTCGAGTTTGAAGAGAGATCGCTCTTGACGTGCTTTCCACTCATCTTGTGTGGACGGTGGCTTACATTCCCCACAGTCTGCTTTTGATGAGTCTCCTCGTCTGGACACCGATGTGCACTCCCACCTATCTGCTTAGGATGGGTTTCCTCCCCTAGACGACGGCCAATTCTCTCGGCGCCCTTAGTGTGACCGTTGTCGTGGCCATCTCTTGGCTTGCGCCCTAAAGGCAACCTGGTTGCGACAGTCCGTCTAGGAAAAGAGCTCCTTGAGGGACAGGCGGCTATCAAATGTTCTGGGGATTTGCATCCAAAACATCTCTTCGGAAGCGGGCCCTGAGGGCACTTGGCTGCCATGTGGTCTGACAGGTCTCCACAATTGTAGCATCTTATCTTTCTGGGCTTCCTCTGTGCCATGGGTCGCTTCCTGCTGCCCTTACACTCTTGACCACCAATGCCGCATACATAAATTGCTTCCATGCCCTGGACCGATGGTTTGCTGTCAAACTCTACTCGTTCATTCTTCGCCAGACTCCGGAATCCATTTCTGTAGATCTTGGTCTGATGTACGAATACATCAATGCCTCCATCATCTGGCGTGATGAACCCCCATCCCCTGTGGGCACTATACCACTTGCACATCCCTTTTCGCCTTGTCGGTGCAACTGCATTTGTTGGTGCTGTCAGCTCACAACTTTCCTTGACAACAGCCTGACTCTCACACACAAGAAGGTCTAATTGAGGTTCCTGCGGACTCTCCAAAGGATAAAATGTAGGGATAAAAAGAATGCGTAAGTTACTAGAAGGCATGATCGCCCACGCCGCGGGTCATCACCCGCCATGGAAATTAAATTGCTAGAACGGTTACCATTTGAACGGGATGAGAACGGCGGATCAAAAAGGAAAAAATATGACTGAAAAATTGCGTGAAACTAGCAAGGCTAAAAAGATGCAATTGGGGGGGGGGGGGGGCAGGGGGGGGGGGGGAACGGAGGAAAAGTCACGTCCCCAAGTTGACACAAGGTAACGAAATCGACAAAAGGGACCATAGTTATTATACGCAACAGTCATTTTTTGGACGTTTTTGCAATATTTTGTCCTTTATTTGAATGCAGCGGCACACGTTTCACAGAAGATTCTAGAAAATATTTCGAAAAAAAAAACAACTAACCTTGAAAAGTAACTTTTTCTTAATAATGATGTTAGGAATATAAAAATTAGCTGGCCGGATGGCCCATTTTGAGCAGTGAAATAATATGCTTTTATTTATACAGACGGATAGATAATAATGAAGACATTGACAAAAGACTGTGTTGTTCACATCAGCGAAAGACTGCATTGAATCAAAACATGTCACTAATTTGCACAAAAACCGCGACCTTGAGACTCAAGTGTTCAAATCTAGTTAGAATGAAAGAGAGGGACATTGGTGGGAGCTGTGGCTAAAAATAACTTTAAAGACAAAATTTGTAGAGGGGACGGATAGGTTGGTTCAAAAACCAAGTACGTTTTTTTGTGAAAACGCAAGTAGAGACGGACGGACTAACAGATAAAAATCCATACTTGACTGAAGCATGACTGAAATGACTTTAGTGTAGGAAATTTGAATTTGAAAAAACACAAGGCATTGATTGGCCACAGACAATCATATTATCAGCGCTCAGACGCGCTTTTTTGCCATTCCTCAATAGTTGTCCAGTGATAGACACAGTAAATTTTAAGTGTGGTGATTTCCAATGAAGTAAATTGAAATAAGTTCAGGGACGCCATACTATAGCCAGCAGCTCAGCTGAGTTTTGCTAGCATTTCTGTGTTCTTTATTCATAATCTGGTAAGATTGAAATTATTTTCTTTGTATATTTTAAATATTGTTTAATGTTTCGAGTGATTTGATACTGCCATATCGAAATCTAGCCTTACAACAAGTAAGGATTTGCTCTAGACCCCCCGCCCTAGTTCAGGGTCTAGGGACAAACAAGATATATATAAACTCCAGCAAGGGTTAGGAAGGACAGATCAAGTGTTGAGATCAGTGGAACATATCACCTATCCTATTCTATGGCAGGAAGCTAATAAACATATTTCGGAATATGTAGTCTGGGAGAACTTATCCTATGTGAAACCAACTTGGTAAGATGTGTTGTATGGTCAGAGAGATCTGACCCTGTCTAAGTGGTGTTATTGTAAATTGTTACGTGTAGAAGTGGCTCCTTAGGTAAGGTTCTGAACCTAAACCAATACTTTATTTCAGAGCTGTGAGTTTTTTATGTTGACACCAAAAGGTGGTGTCAAATGCTGGGTAAATAATTGACAGTGAGGACCCGTGCAGTGTCGCATCTCGGCAGAACAGCCTTGTATTGCCCCCAAGCACGGAGAGGTGGGGCCACCCGATATATTGCCCCCAAGCACGGAGAGGTGGGGTCACCAGATTCCAGCACCAGAACTACTCTTTCAAAGTTACGTAAGCAGGCTGGTCTGCTGGATTTACACCAACTTCATAGACATAGCACCCAAAGTGAATTACTACTAAAACATCCCATTTCCTTCCATCATTAATGGACAATGTTTGGTAGGCATAGACAGGGAGGGATGAAGCCACCCCAACAGCACATCTATTCATCGTTCTCCCAGGGAAAATAAAATTATGAACTGTAGAAATATTAACAAATCGTGAAAATTGTATACGTACACACCTTTTATTTATCATGCCATTTATTCATGCCATTCACTCATAAATTTCAAAATCTTTCATATGTTCTGGCCAAAATAAAACCTTGGTTCAGAACAAATAAATTTAAAAAAGATTTACTTTCTAAAATTTCACCAGCTGAATTTAGTTCATTGTGTTCTAAATTTTATTGATAATATTATATTATTTAATATCTGTGTGTGTGTGTGTTTGTATATGTCAATACAACACATTACATTCAGTACCCTAGATTTTAACGTAGCCACATTCATTAGTAAAAAAAAAAGATAGGTGTGAGGTCGTAGTGGTAGCAAGAAAGGCCTTCTGAAAATTCACAGCTACATTTTATCTCAGGAGCCTTCACAGCTGACCTCATACATCACACTTAGTAATATCACCATCATACAATACCATCAAAACCACTACATATATTGGGGTCTTGTCCAGGGATAATTAGCATAAACAGTAATATAAGGATCTCCTGGTGGGAGAAATAAAATTAGGGGAACAAAATTGTAAAATTCCCTTAAAATTAAAAGTGTCCCTTTAAATTAAAAGGGCAATTAGAAGTTGGTGAATCTTCACAGCCAGTGTTAGTTAATTAATTAATTAGAATTATTTTAGTCTAGAGTAATTATAAGTACTTTAGTGGTTGGAAATTTTACTTTGCTTATTGCTAGATTTGTTTAAAAAGTATGGCGGAGCTGGCAAAATTTAGATCAGCTGCTGTGCTGACGGCAAAGGAGATGGGAATGGATGGTCAGATTTTAATTCAATACGTAACGGCTGAATGTGATAAGTATATTGAACGGGAAGAAAGAAGATTAGAAAAAGAGGCTGAAAGAAAATTAGAGTCTGAAAGGTTGGCTGAAGAGAAGAGGTTAGAGGCTGATAGAGAAATTAAGAGGCTGCAGATTGAGGCAGAAGACAAACGACAGCAAAGGGAGGCAGAAGATAAAAAGGCCGAAAGGGAGGCAGAAGAAAAAAGATTGACTGCCGAAAGGGAGGCAGAAGAAAAAAGATTGACTGCCGAAAGGGAGGCAGCAGATAGAAAGGCCGAAAGGGAGGCAGAAGATAAAAGGTTGCAAAGGGAGCATGAATTACGACTAAGGGAGCTGGAGTTACAAGGCCAGGCGCCTGAAAATGGTGCCAGCCCTTTTGCCTCAGATGCTACGCCTAGTCTGGGAGCCTCAACCTCAGCTATGGGGTTTCATTTAGACCATTTTGTTGAGAAAGACGATGACATAGAGGGGTACCTAGGACGTTTTGAGTTATTAGCTACTACATATGGGTTAGAGAGAGAGAGGTGGAGTTTAAAGTTATCACAAGGACTGAGAGGTACTTCTTATGAAGTCTTTGCTAAAATGAACAGGGAAGACCAAGACAATTATGACATGTTAAAGCAGGCTCTGTTATTAAGGTACGAGAAGAATGGTGAATTTTATCGTAAGAAATTTAGAAATGCCAAACTGTTGTCTGGGGAGACATACCACCAATTCTCTGCTAGACTGGAAACCTATTTGGAGAAATGGACTGCTCTGGGGAAGACCCAAGATCTTAAAGAAATGATCATGATCGAACAATTGAGAGAGTCCATGGCTCCAGACATGAGAAAATTTCTCATGGAACAAGGTGCAGAGAAGTTGGGGGAGGTTTTAAATGTCGCTGAGAGGTATCAGGCAGCCCAGGCAGAGGTAAGTGGTGCTAAAAAGAAGCACATAGATAATTTTAAAGCTCCACAGCCATTTAATAAATTTGACAATAGAGAACAGGGTAATAGAGGTAGGACAAACTTTGAGCGGCCAAGAAATGACTATCGCGACAGAAACTCACAGTTCAATGACCAAAAAAAATAATGAAAGGAAACCGTTTAACCAAGGAAAAAGATGGTGTAAATGGTGCAAGAAAGATAACCATAACACCGAATTTTGTAGAAGGAAACCTTCAAACATTGCTGCAATGAAGTCGGGGACTCACAGATTAAAGGTTAATCCTAATGGACAACAGGAACCTTATCACCCCCCAGTTTGTGAGGATGTTATTTGTAATGGGGTCACCATAAGGTGCCTTTATGATACAGGTTTGGATTATGATTCAGTTGTGAAGTCTAGCCTAGTGGACCCAAGTCAGTATACCACAGAAACAGTGGAAATACAAGGGGCGACTAAGGACATACCACTCATGACACTTCCCATCGCAAGGATAACGGTGAAAACTCGCTATGTGGAAGGAGAAATCAGAGCAGCAGTGATAGATGAACCAATCTACCCTCTGATATTGGGGTGTAGATACGTCTTCTTGGGGAATCCCGAGAAACCTGTGATCATGGCGACAGTGCAGACCAGGTCACAGAAGAAGGAGGAAGAAGGTGAACCTATAAATGCTCATCCAGAGGAGATGAGAAAGGCGCAGGCTGAGGATAGGACACTCAAGCCATGTTTTAAAAAATTGCCCAAATGCCACACACCTCCGAGCAAGGGGGAATACTTTATGAAGAACAAACTATTATACAGGAAGGCCGGAACTGGAACAAATGGTCACAACAGCTGGTTCTTCCCACCTCATATAGAGATAAAGTGATGGAACTCGGGCATGCGATTCCCTTCAGTGGTCACATGGGGATCAGCGCCACAGGACAGCGTATAGCTTGTCATTACTTCTGGCCAGGGATAACGGAGGATATAAAAAGATATGTCAAATCCTGCCCTGAATGTCAAAGGGTAGCTCCAAAGCACTGGACTGCTCCTGCAACTCTAGGGGAAATGCCCATAGTGGGAACACCTTTCGAGAGGGTTGCAGTGGATATTGTGGGACCTCTCACTCGGACCAAGAGGAGGAACAGTTACATCCTTACTCTGGTGGACACTTGCTCTATGTGGGGAGAGGCGGTAGCCCTGCCATCCATTGATTCAAAACACGTAGCAGAGGCACTACTTACAATATTCACCCGATTAGGATTCCCGCATCAAATCTTGACGGATAATGGATCTCAGTTCAAGGGGAAACTAACGGAAGAAGTTTTTAAACTATTTCAAGCCAGACACTTTCATTGTAGTCCGTACCATCCACAAGGGAACGGCCAGGTAGAGAGGTTCAACGGGACTCTCATTTCTATCCTGAGAAAGCTGGCACACGAAAAAACCGGATCTGTGGGATCAATTCCTGCCCGCCGCATTGTTTGCGTATCGGGAGGTACCACATAGTTCAACCGGGATGGCTCCCGCAACTCTGCTATTTGGGAGGCCAATAAAAGGTCCTTTAGAAGCTTTATTAAGGACCTGGACGGATGAGAAGGCGGAAGAACCTGTTACCTCATCTTATCAATACGTGAACGAACTGACCACTCGTCTGAAAGCTGGATGGAAACTGGCAAATGATAATTTGAAACAAGCCAGGAAGAAACATGCAGCATATTTTAATAGGAAGGCAAAGGACCGAGAACTAGCTGTGGGAGAGAAGGTGCTTCTTCTACTACCCGGCAGCCAGAATAAATTACAAATTGGTTGGCAAGGTCCATATACGGTTCTAGAGAAGGTGTCTAGAACAAACTATAAAATTGACAAAAAGGGGAAGGAGAAAGTTTATCATGTAAACTTATTAAAGAAGTATCTGGACAGACCACTCCAGGAAAGCACCCCCTTATTGACCTTGGCTATTGCAACTCAGATGCAAAAGGAACCACTCACCTCACATGAATACCCATTACATCCTTGTGAAACAGCAGCACAGGTAAAAGTCAGTAAGCACCTGACTAAAAAATCAGAGGGAGAGAGTTCAACAGGTTCTGGAGGAACATACAGATGTATTAACAGATAAACCAGGCCATACAAATTTGCTACAGTATGACATGAAACTGGTAGACTCAAACCCAATCTGTATGAGAGCCTATTCTATTCCGTTCGCGAAGGAGAAGGCATTGAAGGAAGAAATAGATTATTTATTGAAGGAGGGGATCATTTCACACAGTGAATCACCCTTTAGTTCCAGTGTCGTCTTGTTGAGAAAACCGTCTGGGGAACACCGACTGTGCATAGATTATAGGAAACTGAATGCTGTCACAGAAGGACAAGTGGATCCATTACCAGACACAAAACAGTTATTTGCCAGATTGAACAAGGCAAAATACTTTTCAAAGGTGGATCTTAGTAAAGGCTATTACCAGATCCCAGTGAAGCCTGAAGTGAGACCTTATTTGGCTTTTAGCACTTCGGATGGACATTATGAATTCAATATGCTACCATTCGGACTGAAAAATGCTCCGAGTGTGTTTTCAAGGATGATGCGCAAATTGTTGGATCCCCTGAATAACCCATGTATCACGAATTTCATGGATGATATTCTCGTCGCCACAGAGACATTTGAAGAACACATTGAAGCTCTGGAGATGTTGTTTAATAGACTTCGGGAGGCGAACTTAACTGCTAGGCCAACAAAATGTTGTATTGGATGCAAAGAGTTGGAATTCTTGGGGCACACTGTATATCAGGGTAATATGACCCCTGATCCTAAGAATTTGGAAAAACTGCAGAGAGCACCTAGGCCACAAACAAAAAAGGACGTGCGATCATTCGTGTCGTTATGCGGATTTTATCAGAAATACATCAAAAATTTTAACGCTATTTGTGCTCCTCTGACTGATCTGACTCGCAAGGGACTTCCAGATAAAATTATTTGGACTGCACAATGTGAACTAGCGTTCCAAGAGTTAAAGGAAAAACTCACTAGCAAGCCTATTCTCAAACTGCCTGATTTGACACAGGACTTTGTCTTAAGAACCGATGCAAGTAATGTAGGACTCGGAGGGGCTTTGTTGCAAAGATCATCTTCACCTGATGGGGAACTGAAACCAGTCGCTTATGCAAGCCGCAAATTGAATAAGGCGGAACAAGGATACTCCACAAGCGAAAAAGAATGTTTAGCGTTAATCTGGGCAATAAAGAAGTTTCAAATCTATCTGTATGGTAGGACTTTTGTGGTCGAGACGGATCATCAGCCTCTCGTATTCTTATCTCAGGCTAAGCATGAAAACGCAAGATTGCTGAGGTGGTCTTTATTGCTTCAACCTTATCAGTTTAGTATCCAATATATCCCAGGCAAATTGAATGTCGGTGCAGATTTCCTCAGTCGGCACCCCTGTGATCAAAATTAGAGTAATGGCAGGCGTGAGGAGAGATTTTATCTATGTGTATCACTGGTTTTAGAACTTGCCGTAGGCATGTTTTCAAGTGGGGAGATGTGTCATAAAATTAACAGTGATACAACGTAAAAATATCTCCAAAGGATAAAATGTAGGGATAAAAAGAATGCGTAAGTTACTAGAAGGCATGATCGCCCACGCCGCGGGTCATCACCCGCCATGGAAATTAAATTGCTAGAACGGTTACCATTTGAACGGGATGAGAACGGCGGATCAAAAAGGAAAAAATATGACTGAAAAATTGCGTGAAACTAGCAAGGCTAAAAAGATGCAATTGGGGGGGGGGGGGGGGGGAAAGGGGGGAAAAGAAAAGTCACGCCCCCAAGTTGACACAAGGTAACGAAATCGACAAAAGGGACCATAGTTATTATACGCAACAGTCATTTTTTGGACGCTTTTGCAATATTTTGTCCTTTATTTGAATGCAGCGGCACACGTTTCACAGAAGATTCTAGAAAATATTTCGAAAAAAAAACAACTAACCTTGAAAAGTAACTTTTTCTTAATAATGATGTTAGGAATATAAAAATTAGCTGGCCGGATGGCCCATTTTGAGCAGTGAAATAATATGCTTTTATTTATACAGACGGATAGATAATAATGAAGACATTGACAAAAGACTGTGTTGTTCACATCAGCGAAAGACTGCATTGAATCAAACATGTCACTAATTTGCACAAAAACCGCGACCTTGAGACTCAAGTGTTCAAATCTAGTTAGAATGAAAGAGAGGGACATTGGTGGGAGCTGTGGCTAAAAATAACTTTAAAGACAAAATTTGTAGAGGGGACGGATAGGTTGGTTCAAAAACCAAGTACGTTTTTTGTGAAAACGCAAGTAGAGACGGACGGACTAACAGATAAAAATCCATACTTGACTGAAGCATGACTGAAATGACTTTAGTGTAGGAAATTTGAATTTGAAAAAAACACAAGGCATTGATTGGCCACAGACAATCATATTATCAGCGCTCAGACGCGCTTTTTTGCCATTCCTCAATAGTTGTCCAGTGATAGACACAGTAAATTTTAAGTGTGGTGATTTCCAATGAAGTAAATTGAAATAAGTTCAGGGACGCCATACTATAGCCAGCAGCTCAGCTGAGTTTTGCTAGCATTTCTGTGTTCTTTATTCATAATCTGGTAAGATTGAAATTATTTCTTTGTATATTTTAAATATTGTTTAATGTTTCGAGTGATTTGATACTGCCATATCGAAATCTAGCCTTACAACAAGTAAGGATTTGCTCTAGACCCCCCGCCCTAGTTCAGGGTCTAGGGACAAACAAGATATATATAAACTCCAGCAAGGGTTAGGAAGGACAGATCAAGTGTTGAGATCAGTGGAACATATCACCTATCCTATTCTATGGCAGGAAGCTAATAAACATATTTCGGAATATGTAGTCTGGGAGAACTTATCCTATGTGAAACCAACTTGGTAAGATGTGTTGTATGGTCAGAGAGATCTGACCCTGTCTAAGTGGTGTTATTGTAAATTGTTACGTGTAGAAGTGGCTCCTTAGGTAAGGTTCTGAACCTAAACCAATACTTTATTTCAGAGCTGTGAGTTTTTTATGTTGACACCAAAAGGTGGTGTCAAATGCTGGGTAAATAATTGACAGTGAGGACCCGTGCAGTGTCGCATCTCGGCAGAACAGCCTTGTATTGCCCCAAGCACGGAGAGGTGGGGCCACCCGATATATTGCCCCCAAGCACGGAGAGGTGGGGTCACCAGATTCCAGCACCAGAACTACTCTTTCAAAGTTACGTAAGCAGGCTGGTCTGCTGGATTTACACCAACTTCATAGACATAGCACCCAAAGTGAATTACTACTAAAACATCCCATTTCCCTCCATCATTAATGGACAATGTTTGGTAGGCATAGACAGGGAGGGATGAAGCCACCCCAACAGCACATCTATTCATCGTTCTCCCAGGGAAAATAAATTTAAAAAAGATTTACTTTCTAAAATTTCACCAGCTGAATTTAGTTCATTGTGTTCTAAATTTTATTGATAATATTATATTATTTAATATCTGTGTGTGGGTGTTTGTATATGTCAATACAACACATTACATTCAGTACCCTAGATTTTAACGTAGCCACATTCATTAGTAAAAAAAAAATAGGTGTGAGGTCGTAGTGGTAGCAAGAAAGGCCTTCTGAAAATTCACAGCTACATTTTATCTCAGGAGCCTTCACAGCTGACCTCATACATCACACTTAGTAATATCACCATCATACAATACCATCAAAACCACTACAATGATGATGATTATATTGTGATATGTGATCACTCTCTTTTCACACTCGCACCGACCCGAACAACAGTAAAAACTCTTATTCTGAGGCAGGGGCTGTATTTATTTTTACAACCCATTCAGTGACAAAGCAAACATTAAACAAATAAACTAGCGAACATAACAAAACAAAACTAAACACCCAGCATGTGCCCGATTGTTACTGTGTCATGTCTTTGTGTTCTTCTGTGTGGGTACACAGGGCGCCTCGTTTCGTTCTCTCTCGTCTGGGCTGATACTTAAAAAGGGCCGCTGCTGGTTATCGCATTCTTTATATAGGCCCTATGGTGCATCACTCACTTACTGCGCGCTGGGCGTATTAATCTTGGCTACTTAAATATCACACGCGATTATCGCTTTAGAAGGGCCGAAAACAGAAATATACACAACTATTTATAGAGCAAAAACACAATTCTACACCACAACTTAATTTAAAGGCATTATTATGGCCTTTTCATCAATCTTCCTTATCTCCTCAGAATTTTTACATACTAGCGTGCTACGCGCACTTCTAAAATATGGGCGATAAATCTGCCTAGAAACAGGTAGGGGGCGGGCGTCTCCTTTTCGGCCCCATCACAAATGTAACAGTACCTCGCGTTGAGGGTCCATCCCCAACAGGTTGGGAATCACTGTCAATAATTCCGCCTTGCGAGACTGTTAATAAGCAACCGATGCGTTTTGGCTCGGTGTGCTCGCTCTGATCATATGCCCCGTGCGCAGGGGTTTCCCTTTGCCACCTTGTCCTTTCTGGCTGCGCTGCCATGTAGGGCGGTCGGGTTGATCAGACTGTTTGGGGTGGTTGGGGTACTTGTTCTTGTAGAACTTGGTCTTTTCAGGAGGGGGGTTTTGAGGTCCAGTTTCTCTGTGATTATTCTGATTTGAAGCATGAGAAGGTTGATCTAGATTATTTTTTCGAAAATGCTCCTCTGTCGGTTTCCGCTTAGTGGCCGGTAGTTCAGCCAGCGCATTATGGTAACGCTCAGACTTCTCTAAGATGTCTTCAAGTTTTTCTGCTCCCTGCTCAGCTAGAAATCTCCGGGTATCTGCAGACAATGTGTTCTTTATTTGTTCTGTTAAAACAAATTCCTCAAGACCTTCGTAGGTAGAGGGGAGCTGCGAGAGCTCTAGGCACTTTGTCAGATAACCCTTCAAACGAGACGAGAACTGCTGAAAAGTTTCAGAATTCTCTTTCCGGCTGTTGCGAAACAGTTGCAAAAATTTGCGAGCGTTCATTTCAAAGCGCTCCAGTAACGCTTTCTTCAACAGATCATAGTTGTCTTGTTGGCTGCTTTCCAGTTTGGCGTAAACATCATACGCACTGCTTTTCAGCGCCTGAGAAAGCTTCATGTTCCAACGCGACCTCTCTAAACCGCACAGAGTTGCAATTTTCTCAAATTTTTCTAACCATGTGTCAATCTTCTCATTAGGACAAGGGAAAGATTCTAGAGCGAAAGACATAGCAGTGAGATGAGTAGATTGAGTGTTAGAAGGATCAAATAAGGAGGAATGAGGAGAAGACTCTCCATTGCTGGAGGTAGAGGCAGCGCCACGACTTTGGAATTCTAGAGTTTTAAGTACCAACTCGTGCTTTCTCTCAAAAATTAAAGAGAAAAAATAATCCCTTAATTTTTAATCCACTATCAAGTTTACCCCTGAAGACAGTTAGGGTGAGGGAGGCAATTAATCTGGACAAATAGTCCGAAACGCACTCCTTAACTTTGCTCAAACACCTACCTGCTTCAGAACCCAGTGAATGTAATACACTCACCACTTTACCAGCGTTTAGTATTACAAATTCAACAATTAACATATATTCCGACAAAATCCACCTGTAACTCAAATGTATATTATTCAAAATGCTGTGGAAAAAAAACTTATCAGTTTGTGTGGTCAGCACGCCCGAAAACAGATCGTTAGTCTAGGGGATAAATTATTTAAAAATATAGCAACTCACAAAACATCAAACTCTTACTCTATTTCAGAATAAAGAATCTTAAGTTCAAAATCCAGATAGACGAGTCCACATTTGTCGTACTCGTCTTCCTATTCTAGGTTCAAAAACCGGAAACGAGCCCACATTTGTCGTAGATTTTAGATAGGAGAATTAAGACTTGGGTTGGTCCCTTCTGAATAGATTGGACTGAGTGATAGTCACAGCGTGAGATAGAAATACAAAATAGATTTCCACGAGTGAGATGATAGAATGTGATATAGAGGCTGTCTCTGAAAGCGGAAAAAAAATTCTTCTCTCTCTCACCTATCTTCTACGACAGCTTTTACAGCGTCAGACAGTCTAAACACATATATATATATTACCTGTATTTCTATCTACTCACGGGCACGCACATACACGTGACGACAGTTAAACACACAGACGTGGGAAATCTATAACAATGAATATATATATTAGAACGAGCTGACCAACACGCTGATTAATTCCAAGGGAAATTTTAATTATCATTTAAAATTTCTTCACAACACATAGAAATTTCATCAAAACATATACAAATAGTCATAAATATTAAGAGAATGCTACAAGGATGATAGCCCCGTTATGATATTAACTCTAGGTTTAGCCCACAGCCCCGTTATGAGACAGATGATGGTCCAAAGAGTCACAAATACATATGGTTAGGGTCTACTATTGTCCTTCAACAGGAACAATTTAATTAAGCAGCCAGTCTTCCTTAAGGAGATTATAAAGTGGGTGAATAAATAGTTATCAAAAAAAAACTCACTCAGTCCACTTTCACTCGGTTCTTTCATCAGAGTACCCTGGCACACGTGCTTACCTAAAAACTTGATGTTGTTCACAGTCTGGCGCAACCTTAGGACACTTCTCTATACAGTGAATCTGTATTCTTTGGATAAAGCGAATCCCAGCTCTACAATTACAGGTTTCTTCCACTGTTTTTCGGGGAGCCTTCACTTCACCAGTTATGTTTTTTTAGATTTACTGTTCATGTCACTTAGATCGGTTAGGGTAAGCAAGTTTGAACGGGCACACAGAGTCAAAACACGAGGGTTTCCTTCATTTGGGAAAAGCTGACCAGTGGACAACTTCTTTAACAGATAGTCTTGGTTCACTATACACTCTTTCAATACTTGTCGGGAATATTAATGTTATTTCTTGTAATTATTCTCGCCGCCAGGCAGCATGTATATTTGAGTTTATTGTGAAGAAATAAAGTCTGGCTCAAAGGCCCAGTATAAACATTTTTGTCTTTAGAAAAACCGTTAGTGGGATTGGTATTACTGTCTATCTCTGATGGCACATGCACTGTCAGACCAGTGTTACTTGAAACAACCCACGTGGTTAAAGATAGGAAATGTCTATTCTTCTCACAAGTATGTCTCTTTACTACTAAACGCCGGCAAGTTCTGGGTCACCCCAGTATTCACTACATAAAATGGAAAAAGCACATATAAAATAATTATACATACTATGTATAAGGATATAACTTATATTTTAAACTGCAAGCGTAGAGCTTATCATTTAACACTTCCCGTGAAATAAGTTATATTATAAAATCAATCATCATGAATTTGAAATACGTATAAATATATTTCGTCAACACTCATGAGACCTCTAGCAGTTATAAGTTAGTTTAGAAAATATATCTCGACTGAGTAGTTAGCAGTTAAATTAAATTCATTATGGCTACATGTTTGTTAAGCTAGAAATAGAATTTATTCTGCTTTCCACTGTAACTCGTCGACTAAAGAATATAACAAACTATTAAAATAATCACTCTGCACACAGAACTAGTTTAAAATGAAATAGGCGATTAAACACTTTATCACTTCACAAAATACTAGAGATCTATTATATATAATATTTACCTCAAACAGAACTACGTATCACAACGAAACTGAGACATCACTTATACGTTTAAGTGTTCTAGAACGAAGTGACCACGTCTACTGTGAAATGGAGAATGAGTGAAGTTAGTTTCAAACTCGGGCCAATATCTTAAAATTAGACAAAGGGCCCCAACTTATTTCGCCAAGCGAAATAATCTCCCCTATCCCAACACTTACGTAACTGTCATAAACTGCCACGTTCTGACCGAGAGGGCGAGACTGTTAATATCTTTTCTTTTTCTGTAATTCTCTGTCCATCATTTATTTATATTGCCGCTATTAGTCCATGCAGCAGTGTGTTACCGGGGCCCGAAATTGAAGCAAAGAATAGTAATAATGTAACCTATCATGCATGTCGTAGGACGCCACTTGGGGGAGGGGGGAATGGGCATGGCATCGGTTACCCCTTCCTGTAGAAAATAATCCCATTGAGGAAACCTGTTGATGGCATTACCAGGCAGTGAGACATGGCATGTGTTTGTTGAAAGCCTATGCTCCTTAGACAGCTAAATGTATTGACTGACGATTGATTGATGTGTCAAATGGCACCCATTCTCATCATATGTCTTATGAAGTTTGACTATTTATTTCTTTATTTTTAAATGTCTTTCCTCTGCAATAGAAATGGCATCCTTTGGTAACTGTTCTCACGTAATCTCCATCTTTCACGCGTTAGCTGGCAGTCAATGAGATTTTTAACACTGAGATTTTTAAAACATCTGACAGGCAATTTGTTTCTGTTCCCTCCAAAAGTTCTCCAGCTTATATTCTCAACATCCAACACTCGCTTCTACACATTTCCACTCACACACTTAAATAGGTCTTATATAACGTCTTAGGGCACTTCCTTCGATTCGGTAATCTCCTTTCCTTTCTTTCTTTTGTATGTGCTTAAGAAAAATGGGGTCATCACTTCAGTGTGCCCCGTTAGTGCTATTGCCATTTTGGTAATTGTAATTGTGTTATGTGATGACTCGCTTGCTCTATGTACAAACCTCCTTAGTAACCTGTTAGGAATGCATGGTAAGGCACAGTGTTACTACTCTTTGTAATAAGTATGAGACCCGGTTATCCATATACTGTCTTATATTCAGTCATAATGATTTATTATTGAGAGCTGGGGAAGACAAAAACAACGAGTAAGGGAACTAGTCACCCCCAACATAAAGCAAAAATCTGGTAAAGCGAAGTCTCTAACACTTTCCTCCCCTATGGCAGTATCTCCTTCTGGACAAATTTTTTTTTTTTTAACGTTGATGACATTGCGGCATTCGTAGACGTATCTCACTTCCTGTATCTCAAAGCCATCAAATATTATGCTGACTTCTTTCTTCATGCGACGCGATCTCATGATCTCACAAAATAACAAATTAGATGCGTGAGTGTGTGTTTCGTTTTTGACTTGCTTTGCCAACTTCACTACGGACACTCATCAATCGTTAAAGATTACAAGCCTTCTAATGCTAGAATAATTGCATAAGTACGAAAACTCAATCACGTCTCTTATTACATAAAATAATTTGACAACAGTGCCTTTTGTATAATCAACATTCCATAAAACGAACAGTATTTTATGTAACATTTCTTTATCAATTGAAGTAAGAAAGAGAGTTCTTCGTGTTATATACATCCAATCCTAATATACGGGCATGAGTCAAGTACAGTTAGTCAGCAATTTGGAAAAGCTTTGGAGGATACAGATACGTGGTTTTACAGAATAATGTTAAGAATACCATAGACAGCTGAATAGAGAAATAGAGATGTCCTGAAAGAAACCAGTGCGCAAAGGAAACTTGTTACTCACATCAGGAGAAAAACAGTCTACTTTCTCTAGGCATGTTATGTGAAGAAGAAGGCTGAAATAACAGGAATTATTGGAGGAAAACAAGACAAAGGACGACAAATAACGACGATACTAGAAGTTTGAATCAGGGCATGGAAAGAAGTCAACAGCAGATAAACAATACTAAAGACAGAATGTTGTGCAGAAACATGTTCACCTGCGCCACTAGTCACGGTACATGAATAACCATCTGCTTGTATCGCTCATTTGGTGTATGTTTCTCATCATCGTATGTTTTTTTTTAGTATCTATATGTAATTCTTGTCCCTGTCACCTGTTTGTAACTGTGGCTGACGAAGAGTAAAACCCGAAACGTCCCTTGTTTCATGTGAACCGTTAATTTGCAGAACTGATTCAATACCGTTGTATTGGTTTATATACTTATATAGATAAGTTGTTCCACTCTCCAAGCGTCTCTTCTTGATCAATTGGCCTATATCTCTACCAACGAGAACACAACAGGAGATACCTTTGTAACCAGTTTCTAACATTTAGAGTTGGCTACATTAAGACTTCTTAAACATGACGGTCACAGATTAGATTATACTGTGACCCTTACAGTTAAAACGTAGCCTTAACACTGCCTCTAGTAATGTCTGAAAGCTACTGTTGTGAAACAGAGAGGCTTTTGTCTGTTTGGCGTCACTCAACCCCTGAAACTAAAGTTCGCTTGTGGGTTGGCCTGAGCTTAAATGTCAGTAGTGTATATACAATGATCATTATCTAGCGTCGCCTAGACAGCTTTTAATAGGCCACGAAGGGTAGAAAGAAAGAAAGACAGAAAGACAATAAAGAAAGAAAGACAGACAGAAAGAAAGAAAGAAAGAAAGAAAGAAAGAAAGAAAGAAAGAAAGAAAGAAAGAAAGAAAGAAAGAAAGAAAGAAAGAAAGAAAGAAAAGAAAGAAGGAAAGAAAGAAATTTGAATAATGTTTGGTACATGATGTCCAATTACAGTAAATTTAATATTAATTCTCAAGAATGAAGTGAGCGAGTTATAAGCTGGCTGAACCTGTATCTTGTTTTAACTATTGTGCAATAAATACTTAACTACAGGAATACCTCGCTTTATTGCGCTTCGCCTTATTGCGCTTCGAAGATATTGCGATTTTAGTCAAATTATTCATGTTTTTTTTTTTTTCTAGAACGTGCCTTCCTTTTCCAATAGATTTTGGCGGGAACATCGCCGTTAGCGAGTCGATTTTTTAGCAATAAAGTATTTATAATTGTACAGTACGTTGTTTTTTTAGACCTAGTGCTATTACGCACTTAATATACATAGTGTAAACATGGTTTTACGCTTTTATATGCACTGGGAAGCCAAAAATATGGGTGTGGCCCGCTTTATTGCGATAATCACTTTATTGCGATGGTCTGGAACCGAATCCGCAATATCTCCGAGGAATACCTGTATACTATATAGACAGAGTTGGAGGGACAGACAGTGATATCAAAATAAGAATACAAAAAGCAAGAGGAGTTTTCATTGCATTGGGAAATATATGGAAATCAAGAGAAATCGGATCCAACACGAAAAAAAGAATCTTCAATTCAAATGTGAAGTCAGTCCTATTGTATGGCTCTGAGACATGGAGAACAACAAAGACAACAACCAAAAAGCTATAGACTTTCATAAATGAGTGTTTGCGTAGAATAGAAGGATTAAAATGGTATGACAAGGTTACCAACGTGGAACTGATGACAAGAACTAGACAAGTGCCAGTGGAACATGAGATGAGAAGAAGACGATGGCGATGGATAGGACACACACTGAGGAAACCTGTTAATAGCATTACAAGGCAGTCCTTGTTCTGGAACCCCCAGGGCTAGAGAGGCAGAGGTAGACCAAAAAGCACATGGAGAAGAGAGCTGGAAACAGAGATGAAAATGATAAGAACGTGGAAATAACTTGAGATGATGGCACGTGACAGGATGACTTGGCATGTGTTTGTTGAAGGCCTATGCTCCTTTGGGAGTGGAGGGTTAATATACCTGTATTCCTTTCAGGCCAGAATATACCTGGACGATTTAATCAGGAATAGAAACAGCGCAGAGAAATGGAACTAATGAAAGCAAAACGATATAAATGGCACTTCATTCATTATTTAAACACAATTTCCTGACACAGATAATCAACGAGGAAGTAGATTTACAAACAAAAACGCTCCAACAATTTCAAGAAGAAATGTGACATTTCAGACTATTTTTGGAGACAAAAGTTGGAGAATTTTTTTTTTAAACAACCCACACACGCACGCATATCCAAACTTAGACTAGTTTGCAGTGGCGTACTATGGGGGTTGCGAGGGGGGCTGCGCCCCGGGTGACAGCCAGGAAGGGGGGTGCCAATGGACACTATTATGAATGGACTTACTGTCAAAGGTATGCTTACAAGTGTTTATTTATGAGGAGGGGAGGGGGATAGCAAACATCCGCCCCGGATGCAAAATACTTTAGGGAAGCCTCTTCCAGTAAGAAATTCAGGACTTATAGCATATAAGAACAAGGAGGCACGTTGAAAGACTCAGCCCAATGATATACTGCAGCGGTTCTCAAGGTGTGATTCATGGACACCTGGGGGGGGGAGGGGAGGGGGGGGGGGAAGGTCCCGAAACTCTTTCAGGGGATCCGCGAGGTTAAAACTATTTTCATAGTAATCTAAGACGTTATTTGCCTTTATGTCACTCTCATAAGCAGATATGAAAATCCAGCTGTCTTCTCTTAAACAAAAATAATGTAAAATAAAGCCAGTCTTCGCACTAATTTTTTGTTTGTTTTTGGAAAATGAAGTTATTTTTCATTTTAAAATGTGTTATTTATGTTAACGTGTAACGGTTTTTATTGTAGTGTTTAAATGAACTGATAAATAAGAGTTTGAAACTTTCTCAATTCTGATTTCAAATACGGTAAATAACGATAAATATAAACCCACATAAAGAAAAGGCTCTGTGGGGTCCTCAATAATTGTTAAGATTGTAAATTGGTTGGGAGAAGATCGGCTACCACGACAAGCATGGGAAACAAAGAGCGAGGGATCCAGACCTCCAGGACGACCCAGAGTCCATTGGAAGGACAACATTAGACAATCTTTGAAGGACCGAGGACTAGAATGGAACCAGGCCAGGAGGAAGACAGCCGATAGGATAGTCTGGCGCTCTCTCTTCCAAACCTCTACACCTCACGGTAGAAGAGGAACGACTAAGTAAGTAAGTAAGTAAATTGGTCCTGAGACCAAAAACGTTTTAGAAACGCTGGTTTACTGTATATTTACTAGTTTTCGTGTCATTCAACATCCGGGCCTCGGCAACTGTATACATGAGAGTCCTAGACGTATGATATAAATCACGACGACTACGTCTTGACATCAACTGCATACTTGCTTCAGCACAGTACGGCGACGATTATGTCAATAATTAAAAACAGTACAGAGAAATGGAACTAATGAAAAGCTATTGTGTTAGAAATAGCCATTCCTTCATTAATCAAAACACAGTGCATGTCTCTTACACAAGGAATCAACGAGGAAAATACTAGAGAGGAAAAATCGCTACAACATGTTAAAGAGGATACCCCGTGAAGTTTCTAGTGATTTCTGAGGAGATTACACAGGATTACTACTCCCTCGGGCATGTCTTAAGAAGAGACTAATATGAAGTTGTGCAGGGGGCTTTTAAATGTACGCCATTTTTGAAGACTATAATGTAAATGGAATGGATACCTGACTCTGCTCTTTGAGTTAGGGAAGGAAAAGGTAGCGAGGAAGGGAAATGGTTACCCCACCTCTCGATGCTGGACCTAGTATAGTGAAGTCTCTAACACTTCACTCCCTTACGGCAGTATCTGCTATGTGACTACCTTTACCTGTTTTATAATTCAAAAGTTGAGCCGCGGTAGCGCAGTTGTTAGTGCATGTCGTAAATTTATTTTGAGAGAAAAGAGTCTTAGAAATAGTGGTCCGGTTTAGAGTGAAAAATGATGATGGAAAGCTCAGTGATAGAAAATGTAGAGATTTAATAGTTGCTTCACAGCGAGCTGGAGGAGAGTAAAGACAGACTTATTTACGACAAATCGTTTCTCTCAATCTTCTCTTTCACTCTCCTGGTCAAACAATTAGTTGCCAGTTTTCCAGACCCGCATCTGCGCGCACACCGATTTGGTGTTTTTTCATACACACAGGCGACGTTGATACAAACTATATTAAACGAATAAGGGGAAAAGTTGGGCTTTGGGTATATCCAACACACAGAACTAAATGAGTTTATGTGATTTTATTCACTTTAAACATCAATCACTAAAAATATCAGATATTACATAAATTATCATAAGTACACAAATGCAAATACCAAGTTTGGAAGGGGTGAAGAAGATTGGTATCGACTAAGCCCTTCCCGCTTATTAGACAAAGATAAACCCAGTCCAAAGATAGATAATATCAGGAACATAGGTACGTTAACCTAACAGTGAAGTTAATTACTCTGAAAGAGGTGTTACAAAATTAGGTACAGGTGATAGAAAAAAACCTGTTCTTCCCAGCTGTTCTTCCCTTTACTACGCAAATGGAAAGGAGGTGGTTTTAAACAGAGTTAACAAATTATCAACTATCCCACTTAAATGAACAATGTAGGGTATACAGAAAAGATATATATTACCAGGTAAGCAAGTTAACAAAATGGTCACACAAAAGAATTAATTTCCTGTCATTCATACACGCGCTAGCAAAGGCCTTCACTCATCTTGCTCTCACTTACCGATTGTGAAAAAATCTTGCACTCCATAGAATAACACAACAGCAGTTACACCTCAAACTAAATGTATGAGTGTTTGTTCAAGTTCTAGCCCCAGATTAGCGGGTAGGCGGTCAGCACATAAAAGGATCCCGTAATCGCTGGAAAATGAATCTGTAGTTGTGTCTCTTTTCTTAATAACAGTTTCTATGGGAGGGCACGGTCTCTGATACCGGGGTGAGGATGGTGTGGTCTATTTGACTATGCCGCTGATAATAAAATTCTTACGCGTGCTGGTACACTTTATCCGTGAGGTATGGTTTAAGTCCAGTGAGAAAAATAGTCACATCACTGTTCAGGAAATTATGAATTATCTCTCTGTGTCAGTAAACTAACAAAGCTCGGGCCAGTGTTCTTCTTCCCGTTACGACTTAAGTTGTTTGATGGTGCGTTAAATTTGTCTTTGGGTGTGCTTTCTTTGCTATAAGTTAGATAGCGGAATTCCAAACATAGAATCGCCTCAAAGATTAAAAATTTACACAGTCTCAACAAGTTCTGCGTCAGGGGAACTCTACACACTGTTTATGCTTTGCCTTGCTTAGATTGATTTCTTTATTGCTTTCTTAATGCTGGGATCGCACAGGTTACGATCACTCTGTATGAAAGAAAAAAAAAGACATGTAACATACCGAAAACAAATAACCTTCTAAAGCGCGATGAATTTCCCGTTAAGCCTATAATACACTCGAGTATTTAATTATGTATTTAATAAACACTGCGCGAATTCTAGTGGTTAAAAACCCACATCTATAAAACTAGGACTTAACTGAATTTATTAATTATAAATTCCTTCGCGACTTTAAAAGTTAATTTAAGCATCTATTATCTTTTGAAATAATATAATAGATAGATCATTATATTTACCACTGGAACTATTGAGATGGTTTTAATTTAATAGATTTAAATTAACACAAAATCCATTGAAATAGAATGACTGAACTAGACCACTGATCACTTTACACAATATATATTACCGCTCTGCACAGAATAGAAATCACTGCAAATATATATAAAATCCAGGGGAAAATCTATAACCAGATTTCAATAAAGCTAGTGCTTCTGTAAAAGTCTGGCCAGCGAGTGATAACGTGTCTAGTCTTAATGGTCTATTTAGCTAAAATGGAATGTAAGTTGAGTGGGACATGATAAACTTGACAACTTATTTGATCTCACGAACTTTTGGGGATCTGACCGCCAAATCAAGAGAAGAAACCGCCCCCTGGTCTTCGTATCCGCTCGCTGCTGCCCGTTTCGCTTTCCCCCGTTCGCTCGGTTCTTCGATTGACACCGAGACGCGAAATTAGCGGCAAGCAACTGCGTCTCGTATCAGGGACCACTACTGTCTTTGATAACGCCGATAGTCTCCCCTAAAATCCCTCAGTCTGACTCTTTGATCTCGTGCCGCCTACTAAATGAGTCCCGGTGGAATGAGTTCTGGCAAACGAAAAGTTACAACAAATGTTCAGGGGTTCTAATGTTATGAAAAGCTAAAAGTCCCTTTTAAATCATCCATCATATCAGGGAGAATTCACTTGTCAAACTAGACGTACGTCACAGTTCACTGGCCTCCCAGCTCGGCGGACGCCATCAGGAGCTAGACATGAAAGAGTCCTAGACATACATTAAACAGCCGCATGATATAAATCAAAATGACTTTTGTCTAGACATCTTCTGCATACTTCCATCAGCATAGTATAATGACCATCACACACGTGTTGGGAGCAACGTTCAACGATCAATATAGATAGCTTTCCTTGATGTATAGGTCTGTGATAAAATGTTTCCATTTCTATCCTTTTCTCTGATACTTATCAGACTATCTCCACTAACGTACTCCGTAACCAGTTATGTCAACAGTCTTTTTTTAAAGTTGACTCACACACAACTCACAGATTCAAACTGAAAATCATCAAATGCTATATACTGTATATACACTCTTCATTACTCTATGGTGTAGAAACGTGGACAATGAACAGACAATTAGAAAAACAGAATTGAGGTTCTTGATATATGAATATATTTGAGAATGGAAAGAGAAGAAAACAAATAACAGTTCCTAGAAAACCTAGGAAGGAAAAGAAGGATTTAATAAAGAAGATAAAAAATTATGCAGCCAAATATGTTTGGCATTTAAAAGGACATAACACCTTACTGAAGTCCATAATAGAAAGTAGAGTTGACGGCAAACGTGCAAGAGGAAGAAAGTGTTATAAGTGGCAAGATAACATCAAGAGATGGACAGGAAAGAGTCTATCAGAGTGCACCACCAAGACAAGAGATGGACAGGAAAGATTCTATCAGAGTGCAACATCAAGACAAGAGATGGACAGGAAAGATTCTATCAGAGTGCAACATCAAGACAAGAGATGGACAGGAAAGAGTCTATCAGAGTGCAACATCAAGACAAGAGGCAGAAGACGATGGAGATCCATTGCAGCCGACCTTCCTTTGTGGAGATGTCACCTGATGATGGTGATACATAATGTTGTTTGAGGTTTTAGTGGCTTAAAGTTTAAGAAACACAAAAGTTTAAAAACACAAAGTTTTAAAGTGTATCTCTTAGTATACGAGCGGCCTCCTAGAGAGGCCGATGATCGATCCCCGTCAATAGCAAAAATTTATAGCTGAATGCATGTTTCAAACCACTGATCAATTTAGTTACGTGCATGATGTAGGGGTTTCATTTCTTCACATTTTGATATATAACACTTATGTTATCTTTATAAATAAATTATTTATTGCAAAATCTGTAATGGTAGTCATGAAAGGCAGCTCGTATACTAAGAGTTTTAAAGAAACACAAAGTTTAAAGATTAAGAAACACAAAGTTTAAAGTTTAAGAAACACAAAGTTTAAAGATTAAGAAACACAAAGTTTAAAGTTTAAGAAACACAAAGTTTAAAGTTTAAGAAACACAAAGTTTAAAGTTTAAATAACACAAAGTTTAACATTTTAAAAACACAAAGTTTAAAGTTTAAGACACATAAAGTTTAAAGTTTACCAGGCATTCCTTGTTCTGGAATCCCCAGATTAAGAGAGGTCAAAGTACACTGATAAAACACATGGAAAAAAGAGCTGGAGACAAATGAAAATGAAGAGCAAGTCATTGACATACGGTACCTTGAGTCGATGATACGGGACCTTGAGTCGATGATACGGTACCTTGAGTCGATGATACGGGACAGGAGGCTTTGGCGTGAGTTTGCTGAAGGGTTATGCTCCTACATGAGCTAAACGGCAATGAATGAATGAATTTAAGAATGAATTTATGAATGAATGAATGAATGAATGAATGAATGAATGAATGAATGAATGAAAGTGGTGTTTCATCTGTCAACCCTGTTAAACGAACAACTGTACGGCAATGAGAAAAGGCAGAGACAGACCGCCAAATTTATGAGAGAAATAGACGTAGTCTCCTTTTGCTAGAGGTTTCATGTCAGTAACTAATCAGCTCTGTTACTGACCTCCTCGGACTGGTTTATGAGGAAGTTCCGTTACATTTGAGTAGCTTCCTTATCTGATTCCCGTTGCAAACAACACGCCAGGTCAGCTTTAACCCCTTAAGGACATGGTGGTCTTCCTGTGTAAGGAATTTTCTGTCGCTCTAAGTTTTCATTTAGCGTAAAAGTTGAGTATTTTCAAGTTTGTTTTTTTTAAATTATAGTAAAGTTTTACACAGTTGAAATGAAACTGAATGAGGATTAATAAAACATAAAACTGGGACGAAACGAACTTAGTTCAAATATACCGGCCGCTGAAAACTGGTCTCCAGTCATATACGCCTGGGGAATTAGTCCCCGAATACTGGTCTCTCGTTCTTTAGGAGTTAAAATGAACGAAAATAAAATGCGATGTTGTACACAAGAATTCAAACCTGAGAATAAGCTTAGTCGCTTTAGCAAACTAATTAATGAAACAAAACTTAAAGAAGGAAGTAGAAAGAAATCTGACACTAACTAAAGAAGCAATGTAAAGTCATCATCGACAACAACAACAACATCGCAAGTGAGAGTTTCAGCTACACAAAGTTTTCTTGGTATGTCTGCAACGGAATAATGCTGACTGAGGGAGGCAATCATTAAAATAGTTAAAATTTAAAAAAAAAAAAAAAAACATAATTATGAAGGCGTGTCGATGGTTCAACTATTTATGAAGGCGTGTCGATGGTTCGACTGTTTGCCTTCCAATCAAACATTCTCTGTTCTATAGTCGGCAGAGTTTGTTTTTATTTTTAATTCACTCATCTGTCTTCACTTTTTATAAATGTATTTTTTGCTAATAATAGTTTACAAGTCTCTGTATGTTGACGGGCTTACTTGCTTGGTGGAAGATAAAAGATCGAAGCAAGTGGAAAGGAAGAACTAAACACAGGATATATGGTGCTATTCTGAAGACATGAGACAGAAAATTGTACACCATAATTCCTTCCCGTCTTTGCTTTTAAGGTTACTTGATGGGGATGTGTGTGCGTGCGTGCGTGCGTGTGTGGGTGTTTTCTGTGGGTGTGTGTGTGCGTGCGTGCGCGCGTGTGTGTGTGTGTTTTCTGTGTGTGGGTGTGTTTTCTGTGTGTGTGTGCGTGCGTGCGTGTGGTGTGTGTGTGTGTGCGTGTGTGCGTGCGTGCGTGTGGTGTGTGCGTGTTGAGAGTGGTGTATGAGAGAGAGAGAGAAAGAAGGTACAAGCATTGCAATATGACAAGATCACTGCTGACGTGTCCCAAACTAGAGCCAGTGGAACAAGAGATGAGAAGATGATGCTGGAGATGGACAGGACCCGCAATGAGTAAACCAGTTGATGGCATTACAGGGCAGTCCTTGTTCTGGAATCCTCAGGATAAGAGAGTCAGATTGAGGCCGAGAAGCACATGGGTGAAATAAATGGGGGACAGAAATGAATGGGGTTTTTAAAGATTTAACGATGGAAAGACATGAGGGGATGACCCAGATCAGATCCTGGCAAGAATGTATTGAAGACCTATGGTCCATATGGAGCTGAAGAGACTGATGGGGGATGATAATTATGATAATCATGGTGATAATGATTGACGACGACGGTAAATGGTGATGATAGCGATGACGATGATAATCACGATGATGATGATGATGTATGTGTTCATGTTTTCTGATCATAACCTTACAGATTATAACCACCCTTCTTTTATGTGTCGTTTGTTCACTTATTTAACAAAAGGTTGGGTTCTGGTCTCGCCGTTCACAGGAACACAATATTTGAAGAATGAATCTGCTGGTCGGAAAATAGAATGACTAACAAGCGGGCATGTGTCACAAACAGAATGGCTTCCCAGCAGCCAAAGTGTCAGAGGTCTCGGTTACAAGGAAATGCGGCGTATATTACCCTTAAACAAATATATAAAAATTGAGCACAACATTCCGGAACGAGTTTAACAAACAAATGACGAAAAACAGGCGTTCGCCAGTGAGACATTGCTTACACCCAGTAACCATAACAGGCGAGTAAGATAATGTGTAGTAACCTCATCATGTAAAACAAATTGCTACATCCACTACGCCTGTTAGAACACGATGTTTTGGTGCAGGCTTCATGCTAGTAATTAGCACCTGCAATGGTGGTTCCACGCTACTTAATTACTCGTAAAAAGAGGGGAAAAAGAAGAAAAAGCAGCATTCATTTCGTGACAAAAAAGGCCTAAAGTCGGCTCTGTGTGTGATAAATAAAGGGGAAAATTTTGAAAAGACTGGCACATATTAATAGAATGGCAGCAAATTATCCTATAATATAGTAAATAAATATTAGACAAACATAAAGGTATGTTTTCAGGCACTTGTAAGAAATAAAGAAATAGAGCACTAGACAACAGAAAAAACAACAGACGTGAGTGGCTTACCCAGGATTCGAACCCAGGACCTTCCGTGCGACAACCCCGCCTAGCTATGCAAGCGAATCACACTTTTTTTCTGTCAGTGCTTAACGTTAAGGGATGCAACTTTGGTTGAAAGTTAGATGTTAATTGTATTGTTTCCCTTATATGTACTCTCCCGAAAATAGTAACACTTATTTGTAGAATGCGCAAATGACGGTGGGCACAAAAATATGTATAGAATGTGTGATCCCGTATAAACACATTGGGATCCTCGCTGCTGCTACGTAGTTCGTGTACTGTGGTGATGCACAGTGGTTTTTTTTAAATACTTTTGAATAAGTAAAATTGCCGTTAGGTATTGGTGCTTTTGAATCTATTTCCCGTCGTATACTAGCCGCGCCATTTAAAAACCGCATCGAAATCCGTGATTGCTGTTTTGTCACTGTTTAATGGGTTGTTTATTGATGTGAGCGATTTTCAAACCCCGAAAAGGTTTTTTTTTGTTGGTCCATGTGTGAAGGTGAAAGTTCACTCGTATTGCCCAGCTTTTCTGGTGGTTGGTGATGCTTTATTTCAAATTTTTGCGACGTGCAAAAATAGGTTTTTGATTTCTGCTTTTTTATTTTTTTTATTAAAAGTCGAATGTTTGAAAAATTTTGTCTTTTCTACGTTAGTCAAGTTTTCAGCGAGTAAAAAGCCAGAATGTATCTGGGTTTTCATTCGAAAATGAAACGTCTGTTAATGTTTTTTTTGTCTTGCCTCACAGCACAATGTCGTCACAAGAGCGAGTGCAATATCTGGTGGTGTGTCTGAGTTTTGTGGAATGGCGGTACCAATGAAGTGACATACATTTCAATTTGTGGACCAGTCCACCTATATGAGGCTGTGAACCACAGCGATTTTCAGGGCGACAGGTACCACCCAATGGACCGTCCCAGGCTTTGTCAACGGTATTTACCCGTATTTAATGATGGTCTGTGACTGAATTGACAGGAGTGTCGACTTTTGTTTTTTATACAACTTGCTTAGAGCCGGTTCTGATTGTATCGTGGCAAATTATGGGTTAGTAATATGGGATCAAGAAATGTAAAATCAGTGGTTCCATGTATGTGTATTGTAAAATTTAGCAACAAAGGGTTGTGGTTCATAAACTAATGCGATGCGCTTTTAAGGGCGGCTAGTTTATAAGAACTGAGATCTTCTAAGCTTTATAAACTTCTCATTCCACTGTGTTGTTTTAGGTAGCCCCCGTGCTGAAGGTGTAAGCGTGTGGTGACGGGTCACGGTGGGGCAACCTACCGACAGTAGTTTTTGCCGACAGTTAGTTTTTGCCAGGAATAGTCTATGAGATATTAGATATAAGGTCTCTAGAAATTGGCTCGTTAAGAAGAAAAAAAGACCTATTCGAGATAGGGACAAGAAGACAGGAATGCGAATGCTTTCCACTAGACAGTGTTTTCTAATAAATTATGGAAAGAGTTCTGTTTCCCCACGACCTTAGCTTCTGCCCTTAGATCCCGTAAAGAAAAAGCCCCCAACCTCATCTGAGTAGAGAAAGGTTCCTATAGGTGAATTTGTAACACCGACAGCACGAGTGATACATTAACAAACTCTTGATAATGATCAACTGATCGTTGGGTTTATTAATGAAATATCCACACATATAGGGTTAGTAATGGTTAGAACGTGATGATGGTGAAAGACGATTCACACAAAACACACAGATGAGATAATAAAATTACAGTTAATTAAGTAATAGGTAATTAAGGATGAACTGGTGTAGAGTGAAATGATGATGTGATATGATACGTGTTACCAAAATGGTGAGTACTCTACACAGTCCATGTGTCTCTAAATGCTTCTCCTAGATATGAGGATTCACATGTATGCATAAAATGTCCCAAGTTGTTATACGTTATGTCGAATGGGGTATCTCTAAGTCGAGGACGTTCTGATGAATACTGTTGTCGTACGGAGAACGCTGACGAGATATTTATGTATATTCCTTCACTGTTTGAGTATATCTCTGTAGTGTGGATCAACAGTTAATAGTTGTCATATGAACAAAAGGTCTGTGGTCTAATCTCCCGACGGTACTGGTCAGACTGGATATCTTCACGAAATGTTAGTGATATGTAGACTCATAATCTTGCGTATGTAGTCGTGATTCATATACTTTCGAGTCTGCTTCATAAAATGCGCTTAAGAGTGGTGTTGCACGTGGTATAAATATGCGATTCCTCTTTTGAGCTCTTTTGCTTGACTTCAGATAATAATGATCTTTCGAGTGATTAGAGTTTATGATGACTCTGTATTGAACTTGTGATAACGATGTATTGAACTTGTGATAACTCTGTATTGAACTTGTGAGCAAGCAGTATATGGTGACGAAAAATGCTGCGTCCACCTTATGACTTGTGGGTGAGACAATTATTTCCTTTTTAAATTGAGGAATGAAAGATGTCCTATGGCGAATTCTGCTAGCCAAATGTCCGTTTTTTGATAACTTATTTCTGGTTAGACGTCAGACACGTTGCGTGTAGACTCAGACTTCTGATGAACTGAAGACACACAAAAGTCTTCGTAAGTTTTTCACATTTAACATCACTGGTTGACTTTCATTTAAACTACTGCTCATTATTCATCTCCCTCTCTCTGAGTTCAATTCTACTGATGTTAAATATCTTGTGCATGAGAGTGTGTGCATATGGGAGACTGTGATGATGACAAAGGTGAAATATGAACTATTAATTACCTTCTATCATCCTATCATCTTCTATGAAAATCTTCTGATTTTTATTAATCAGTTATGCCAAGAATTATTTGAAACTTTATCTTCCCGCACATTTTTAGCTGTGAGGTTAAAATAAACAAAATTAAGAAAATGTATTAATAAGTATAAGATCTACTAACCTTCTTTTCCCTTCGCAAAATCCTTTAAGAACACAATTAATCACGGAACTGAATTATCATCCACTCTGAATAAACACGTGTATTAGGCTATGCGTTTTTGGGTTTGATCTTAGTCCGCCTTTCCTAACCAACAAGGTAAAAACACTGGAACTGCCTCACTCTAGTAGATTATGCGGTATTTATATATTTTCTGGAAGTCACCCTGCCCAAGCTGGGCGTCCAATGTGGTCAACCCACGCTTGTCTGAACCGCTAAACTTGTGGCGTTGGACTAGGCTCTGAAAGTGACTTAAGTAAATATCTGTTTAGTTTGAAACCCCTGAAAAGGTTGTTACGCCCGCGAAGCTTGCACTAGAAAACCAAACAACAAAGGACAACGCACCAGCCATTTCCAGGAGGGGGAGGTTGTTGGGGAGGGGGAGGTTTTTGGGGTTTTTTTTGCGTGTCACCTGACTGAATGTTACGATAATGCGACTGTGAACATAAACCAACACTAAGATATATGTTACACTCGTAAGGCCACCCCTGAAGCTGGAAGGTCAAAGTCAAATGAAAATTGTCTTTCAGTAGCTCATATTCCAAAAAAAATAAGACACTATTTTTTTCTTCTACATATCATACGTAATAATCTGAAACGAGATAACAGATGGAAGAAGAAGAAGAAGAACGGCAGTAATATTTCATATTTGACCAGACTATGGAACAACTATACATAAAATAGTAATAAATGTGAAATGCACAGCTAACGAATACACGCGGCTTGGCCTGGTTTGCTTGGGCAAATAAAAGACTGAGAAACTATGAAAACAGATGTGAGAGACAAAGGCCAAAACAAGAATGGAATTGTGATGTTTTTGAAACCAACGGACGGGGAAAAAAATAGAAAGAAAATTTAATCCAGGTATGGAAAACAAAAACAAAACAAAAATGGCGTGAAATAACTGACAAAATAAAACAGTGTGTATTAGAAAATGTCTTGAAATTTGAATGGTTAATATAATACATGTGGATGATATTTTTTTGTCCGAAAGGAAGAGCTGGCCATTAGCAAAATATGATGAAACTAAGAACAAAGAGTGTTTAAACGAGTGAATTTTAGGCAAATTAGAGAACATTGGGAACAAAAAACCAGCGTTCTTGAAATTATAAAACAAAGCAGCTTAAAATAATAATAACCCCTTCAGTCATAACTGACTATGGGAATGCGCCCCTGAGGTGACAGCCCTCAGCTGCTTATTCTCCTGGTGTTGATTTCGATGTTTTCTTCTCTCTTCTGCTTGTTGTGTGAGCTTCTTTTCGCCCAAACTGAGGTGGCGCCGTAGATAGCATTGCCATTTGATGCGATCGGCAGTTTCATCCTCCCAGGTTGCTGGATTTATGTCCAGTGATTCATGTCTCTCTTGCACACATCTTTGAATCTCAGTTGTGGTCGCCCAACTGTTCTTCTGTCATCTGTCAGTTGTCCGTAGAAGATATCTTTCGGGATGTACTATCTTCCATACGGCGGACATGGCCAAGAAAGCGTAGTCTGCGCTGTCTAAGCAGTGTATTCATGCTTTGAAGGCCAGCATTTGACACCTCGACATTAGTCACTTTATCTTTCCATGAAATGCCGAGGATGTGGCGTAGACACCGTAGATAGAAGGTATTGAGCCTTCTTTCTTGCTTAGCATAAGTTGTCCATGTCTCGTTGCCATATCGTAGAAGTGTGAAAAACAGCTTGGCTAAAGAGATTTATGGGTGTAAAGGGACGCAATAATATGGCGGGCTGTGGCGTGAGGTTTTATTTGGCTGTAGGATCAGTATAGTACTGACAATTACAGAAATAGAATTTCTGCAGAAAATGGTGAAGTACCAGTGTCTGAGAGAACTACTGGTATCACAAATTAGTTACGGCTGTGAATGATCTGATCTCGAAAAATTAGTAGAGAGGAGACCGACATAAAGTGCCACCTCCGCTGTGTAACTAACTGTGATATTAAAAAAACAAGGAAACAGATTTTTACTTAACAATGATAAAATTGACAAGTCGTTCAAATACAATTTCCTTATTATTTATTTAGTATATACACTATCTACTCTTGTGCTGAAGGGTGAATGTTGGAAAATGGAATGTAATGGATTTGTAAGTTTACATATGATTTACAAATATTTATATTTTATATATATATATATATATATATATATATATATATATATATATATATATATATATATATATATATATATATATATATATATATATATATATATATTACAAGTTTTCCAATTATAGGAACAATAATTATATCAGCTGTGCTGTTATTCAATTATAGTACAAGTATCAGCTGTGCTGTTAATTACGTATAATTTATCAGCTATAATCTTATTATTGTCTCTTGCTACGCTAATTCACTTTCTCGTCACTGACACTAGCTTTTGCTCACAATGCTGACAGAAATGGTACTAATGTGTACTCATCTCTTAGAAGTTCTTGGTTTGGTTGACACAAAACCGGCTGAAGATCGTTCCTTTAGCTCACCCAAGACTGAGGGGGACTAAAGATGTAGATTCTGTGCAATCTCTATGCTCCTGCGGAGTTCCAGGCAGCTGGACTGACGACCCACGATCTCAGTTTTTATGACACGAATAAAACCTGTAACAAGGAAAAATAGGGGCTAATTTCTGTCCTCAAGCCCACCTATTTCTATTGTATATGATATGAGCGTGTCTCAGTGTCTGCATGTAGGATGAATGACAACATGGCTCAGTATGATTTAGCAATAGCGAGACAAAACAGGTGTCTACTAGCAAAACATTCTTTCTGATAAACTAATACATGGATACATTTAATAATATAAATTCAATGCATGAATACATTCAATAATATAAATTCAATACATGAATACATTCAATACATGAATACATCCCATAATATGTACACCTAGGTGTGATACAACCATTTTCTTCCCCCTATAATATACCAGGCCCTCTCTGACAAGCGCTATACTAGCTGGTAACATATATCCTAACAATATTGTTATGTTCTTATGATAGGAGTATATGAGACGAGGACTGTTTGGTGATATATCAGGTGGGAGTTATATGGGACAATAGATTGGAGTTAGATGAGACAATAGATTGAGTCCTAACAAGGACTGTTTTGGTTATATTTCAGTTGGTTTTATCTGAGATAACACTGAAGTTATAGGAGACAATAGATTGAGTTATAGGAGACAATAGATTGAGTTATAGGAGACAATAGATTGAGTCCTAACAAGGACTGTTTTGGTTATATTGCAGTTGGTCTGAGATAATAGATTGAAGTAATAGGAGACAATAGGTTGAGTCCTAACAAGGACTGTTTTGGTTATATTTCAGTTTGGAGTTATCTGAGACAATAGACTGAAGTTATAGGAGACAATAGATTGAAGTATGAGTCCTATTAGTCTTCGTCTATTCAATCATATTAGGAAATAAAATCATTATACCTAATTCCCCCAAGATACAATCAGTAAACTGATACGATCCTATTGAAACAATTTATATAAAATATATACATACAGGTGTATCTGCTGTAGGCCTATTTTCCTACCAGTTTATAGTAAATTTATATTTACCCTCCAAGATTTAAACAGGCCAGATTTTGACTCGACTTAGCGAAGCAGGCTGCAGGTCAATGCTCTCAGGCAAGCAATGAATCAGGTTGACAGCTCCTCTCACACAGTCGGTCGTCTCTGGCTTCGTGTTCGGTGTTGCGTGCCTTTGCATAAAATCTCGCCCGATTATATAGGTAGGTGAATGCTTAAGCAAAGCTTTTGGTTGGTTCCTGGCGGAGCAAGCTGATTGGTTTCCTGCAGTTTAGTCTTATGCTCGTACAGCCTAATTTTATTCAGTTTTCTTCCGCCATCTTGCGTGAACAAGATGGCCACGACCCACATCCGAAAAAAACAGGGCTTAAGTTTTTCCTGGCGTAACTTCAGGTAATTTATTCCGGCTCAGCAACTGTGCGTTGATTGGCTGGGGCAAATTTGTATCCCGACATAATGATTTAACAAAGTAGTGGGGTTACACACACTCGTTTCACGACACGGGCATATAAAAAAACAGATCAGCTAAAAGAGATCAATACAGTGATTTAAAAGTCAGTCTCTATTTTTGAATGTGTATATCTTCACGGCTATCAAACTAATTTATATGAAACAAAAGTCAAATTAAAGAAAATTAACTGTGATTATATTACACAAAATGCTATATCATATTAACATTACATCTGAATGTGAGTTCCGGCCAGTTCAACACAAGATTTCATTCATTCATTCATAACCCTCCACTCCCCGAGGGACATAGGCCTTCAACAAACACATGCCAAGTCCTCCTGTCACGTGCCATCATCTCAAGTTCCTTCCACGTTCTCCTCGTCATTTTCACCTCTGTTTCCAGCTCCCTTCTCCATGTGTTTCTTGGTCTACCTCTGCCTCCTTTGCCCTGGTGAAAGAAGAAAACTTCATAGCGGTCAGCAAATCTTGCTGTTTCGTGTAACGTCAGTTCATTGGCCATTTTTGATAGTATTTATATTATGTTGCTTCTGCCTGGCACTGCTTCACGTTTTGACGATTGTTTCACGTATAGCCAAGAGATGCAAATGAGGGTATAAAAATATAAACATAGGCAATAAATACTCTATCACTGTGTGTAGATGTCAGACGGATGTCGTAATACGACGAGCATAAACAACCAGATCAGCTATAAAAGATCTATAGGTGTAAGATAAACTGATCAGTCCAGAACATTCAAGAGACTAACAGATCATCCAATGTGCCATAGAATAAACGCCCCATGGAAGCGAAAGACTTAAGCGAAGCAACTTTGTAGAATCAACTACAGCAAAGATGAGAGCAGTTCCCATAAATGCGGTATCAGCAATTAAACCCATCTATGCTGCACACAAGCTCCCAGTTTGGAAACGACGTCGTTTCCCTGAAATGATAGAAAACATTCATGGCATTGAGAGAAAGAAGAGCCAGACTGCAACAGACAGACAAGCCATAACGACAAAATACATCTTAGAAGGGAAACTAAACATACTAAAAGAAAAATATACACCATAATACTAGTCACTAAACTGAGAAATGGAGCACCAGCGCAGCAACAGACATAGACAACACCGTAAATAATCGCACAATCTTAATTTTTTTTAAACCACCACCTGTAGAAAAATACTTTTCGAATCCAATATTCATACTATCTGGAAATAATTTACTCCAAATAAAAATGAGTCCTGATATAACCAACAATTTCATATATATAGTAAGTAAGAGGTTGATAGGGTGCGCTACATGTAAAGGGGATGGGGGGGGGGGGGGGGTTTGCTGGATGCCATAATATGGCTAGTATACAAAAACAGATCAGCTAAATAGATCTATGGGTGTGTGACGGCTAAAGTAATGCGACGAGGATACAAAAACAGATCGCTAATGCGATCTATAGCTGTAAGGCGGACACAATAATACAGCGGGAATGCAAAAAAAAAAAACAGCAGCTAAATAGATCTTAAAGCGGATTTAATAATACTTAGAGCATTAAAAAAAAACCAGAGCAGCGAAATAGACATATAGATAAAAGACGAACACAATAATACAGCGAACACAAAAATAGATCAGTTAAAGCAGTGCATCTTAACCTTTCAGAGGTCCCGAACCCCTCTAAAGCACCTTAAGAAGACTTGCACCCCAATTATCTTTTGGCTCGTAAAAAATATATATATATAGAAACGTGAAAAAGATATTTAAGAATGTTTTGAGAAAGTGTTACTTGATCTTGTACAGTGATATTGTCATATCATTGCAATCCTTGTACTTTCTTTCTCTCTCTTTCTCTATCTCCACACACACACACACACACACACACACACACACACACACACACACACACACACATATATATATATATATACACGTATATAACAAAATGTGACTAAGGTTCGGTATTTAATTCACGTTGTCAGTGTTCTATTTTGTACAAATATTTTTGAGTTATGTGTATTGTACAGTGTTCATGATATATTCTAAAATATCTGGTTTCTCTCGCACCTCCAGATGGTGGATCTCCCACCCCCAGAGAGTGCATGCACCCCTGGTTAAGAAACAGTGAGATAAAGAGATCATTAGGTGTAAGACGGACGCAGTTATAAGGCGAGCATACAAAAACAAATCAGCTATAGACATCTACGAGGGGCGTTCAGAAAGTAATGCACCCCATCGTTTTTCTCAGGAGCTGTTTATTAAAAAAACATGAAGTTTATACACAATATACATGGATATGTCATGTAAACATCGGTATTATTCAACATAATCCCCATCAACTTGTATGGCTTTATGCCAGCGCGAAACAAGTGCATGTATTCCTAGCCCGTACCAGATTTTGTCTTGATCATGTAGCCATTTCTTCGCTGCATGAATCACTCCTTCATCATTTTCAAACCTTGTCCCACAGAGTGCATCTTTAAGTGGACCAAATAGATGAAAATCAGAGGGTGCCAAATCGGGACTATAGGGTGGATGGGGTAGTACAGTCCGACCCAATTTGGTGATTGCTTCCCGTGTTGCCAGACTTGTGTGAGGCGCGCATTGTCGTGAAGGAGAAGCAGGTTCTGCTGGATTCTTGTGCGGCCGAACTCTGCGAAAACGTTGATTGAGTTTTTTCAATGTCTTAATGTAAGCTTGCGAATTGATTGTCTCTCCTCTTGGCAAAACGTCCACAAGAATCACACCTTCAATGTCCCATAAGACAGCGAGCATGACCTTTCCAGCTGAAGGAATTGTCTTGAATTTCTTTCTTCTTGGTAATTGCGGATGATGCCACTCCATTGACTGTCTTTTTGTCTCAGGTTCAAAATGATGCGCCCAGGTTTCGTCACCTGTAACGATCTTAGCCAAAAAGTTCTCTCCATCAGCATTGAAACGCTCCAACAATTCAGAAGAAATTGCTTTCCTTTGCAATCGGTGGTCATTTGTGAGACTTCGAGGAACCCATCTTGCGCAAACCTTAGAAAATCCCAGAGTTTTTATAACTGCATTTGCACTACCAATGCTGACTGACAGCTGTAAGGCCAATTATTGAGTAATGATTCGCCTATCAGTAAGAATAATGCCCTCAGCGCATTTCAACATTTCTGCGTTGGTGGCTGTGGTAGGACGTCCACAGCGCAGCCGATCAAGCAGCTCCGTATCTCCACTTCCTGATTCTTTGATTCTCTGAACCCAGCGACTGACTGTACTCCTGTCGATTGCAAAACTTCCCTACACATCACATAGACGCTTGTGAATATTCACAACAGTTTCCTTCTCTGCAACGAGAAATTCTATCACAACTCGCTGTTTATAACGCAAGTTGCTAAAATGCTCCATTTCAACGGTTTAATAATAATAATAATAAATTCTTTAAGCGCCAAACACGGCGCATAAGGCAGAAACCAGTGCTCTCCAGGTTGTTCGTTGTGACGCCACTCCTCTTAGCTCTTGCACATTATTTAGGCCCAACGTTCTTCCTTCTCTTATTATTGTTCTTCTGAGTGTTTCTTTTGGTCTTCCTTTTTTCCGCTTACCCTCAGGAACCCAAGTGAGCGCCTGTAGTGGTATTCTGTTGTTTTGCATTCGTAGGACATGACCGATATATGACCATCGTCTTTTCCTTATATAGTCGGAGACATATTTCTGCCTAGAGTCTTCTCTTATTTGTCGATTAGTCTTGAATTCTTTCCAACTGATGTTCATGAGTTTTCTAAGACATTTGTTCTCGAATGTATTCAGCTTGTTCTCCAATGATTTTGTTATTTTCCAACTCTCACAGCCGTATGTTAACACTGAGATAACATTTGAATTAAACAGACGAAGCTTGGTATGTATATTCAATGATCGTAATTTCCAAATGTTAGATAATCTATTGAAGGCGCTAGCTGCCAAAGCAATTCTAGTATGGATTTCTCTTGTTGTGTCACCATCCTGAGTCATTTTACTGCCTAAATAATTGAAACTTTCAACTTTCTGTAGTTTTTCCCCGTTCAAGATGATATCAAAGGTCTCGTTAGAAAAGTTCATAGCTTTAGTTTTAGAGGCATTTATTTGGAGACCAATTTTAACCGAGAGATGACACAAATTATTTATTGCTTCTTGGGATTGTCTTGGTGTTGAACTTAAGAATGCTACATCATCTGCGAAATCCAGGTCCCCCAGGAATTTTCCATTTGTCCATTTTATACCCAATTGTTCATTGTGGGTATAGTTTCTCATAACCCAATCAATAGCTATTCCAAAAAGTAGTGGTGACATAATACAGCCTTGTTTCACCCCTGTTTCTACTGTAAACCATTCTGTATTCCCTTTATTTGTTCTAACACAACATCTTGCATTGTCATATAGCGCTTTGATTATATTCACATATTTTGTTGGAAAACCATAGATTGTAAGTATCTTCCACAATGATGGGCGGTGTAGACTATCAAAGGCTTTTTGAAAATCGACGAAGGTGATAATAAGTGGCGATTGCCTTTCCACTGATTCTTCTATAATTGTTCTTAGTGTGAATATTTGATCAATACATGATCGTTTCGGCCTGAAACCCGCTTGTTCTTCTCTGATCTTTTCGTCAGCATGCAATTTAAGTCTTTCTAACATCATGCAACATAATAATTTTCCAGGTACTGATAATAGAGATATACCACGCCAGTTATTACAGTCTGATAGATCACCTTTCTTCGGTAACTTTACAATAATACTGTCTTTCCATTGTTGTGGTGGTTGTTCTTCTCTCCATACTTCATTTATAATATCTAAAATTCTCAAGAGGTTGTTGTCATTAACTGCTTTAATCATTTCCCCTGAAATTTCGTCAACTCCAGCAGCTTTAAAATTTTTTAATCTTTTAACGGCTTGTTTGATCTCGTCCAGCGTGAATTCATCGCAAGTTATTGGCAAAGTGGTTGTGGATGTTTCATTATTAAAATCAGGTGTTACTGTTGGTGGTGGTCTGTTTAGCACCTCCATGAAGTGCTCAGCCCATCTCTTCATTTGTTCTTTTTCTGTTGGTATTGAATTCCCTAATTTACCTTTAACAGGTGTTTCCATAGCAGTAGGCTGGTGACATAGTTGTTTTGTAATTTGATAAAGGCACCTACTATTACCAGTTCTTGCAGCATTTTCAGCTTCTACGGCCAGTTCATTGATGAAATGTCTTTTATCTCTTCGAGTTTTTGTCTTCACTTCTTTATTTAACAAGTTATAAGTTAGTTTGCAAGATTCAACTGCATTATGTGTACTTGCCGCTAGTAGTTTAAGTTTTGCTGTTTTCCTTTCTTGTATTTTATCCCAAGTATCTTCTCTCATCCATTTTTTCTTTTTATGTACTAGGTATCCGGTGGTCGCTACAGCTGCTTCTGTCATTGCTGTTCTCAGTTGTTCCCATTTAGTATCGATTGTCTTGGTGGTGATATCGCTGTCAATTTTGCCTAAAGCATCGAAATAGTTGTTCATTTTGACATTATATTCCTTCTTTATATCATTTGATTGCAGTCTGTGTACATCTATTCTTCTATTTTTATTCGGTTGGTATAAACTTCTTCAGTTTAATTCTCATTTTAGCTATGCAGAGGTTATGATCGCTTCCGATCTCTGCACCTCTGTATGCTCTGACGTCTTGAACTGATGAGCGAAATTTAGCGCTTATGCAGAAGTGATCTATCTGGTTCTTAGTTCTGCCATCAGGTGAATTCCATGTTATCTTGTGGATATTCTTATGTGGAAAGATGGTGTCTGCCACAACGAGGTTTGATATTTCACAAAGTTCTAGAAGTCTTTCGCCATTTTGATTCATACAGCCTATGCCATGAGTACCGAGATATCTTTGTACTCCATCGTTGTTGTCACCTACTTTGGCGTTAAAATCACCCATGACTGCTATTATGTCATGCTTGGGTATTGTGTTGATGGTACTTAGAAGTGCTTCATAGAAGTCATCTTTTGTGGTATCAAGAGCGTCGTTAGTTGGTGCATAACATTGTACAATTGAGAGCTTGAAAAATCGTGTCTGAAATCTAGCTAATATTAGCCTCTCATTGATAGGTACCCAGCTGATAAGCGATGCTGCTGCTTTCTGTGTCATTAGGATGGCTACTCCCTCTGTGTGACGATTATCATTACTACCAGAGTATATAATTTGCTTTTTTTCTTCTGAAATATATTTTATGCCCTTCCCCGTCCATCTACACTCGCTGACACCCAATAAGTCCAACTTATAATTATCCATTTCTTTAATTACTTCTTCCAATTTTCCGTCTTGATACATAGTTCTTACATTCCAGTATCCAATTTTAGAAATCTCCTTAGCCCCCAAGATATTAGAGTGAGTCATGTTTAGGTCAGCCGTATTATTTGGCCGGTTGCGGTGCAATTTGGTGCACACAATTGGCACATGCCATATTTGAAGTGTGCAAAATTTCATTCTTCTATCTTTATTATTAGCTGAGAAAAACGATGTGATGCATTACTTTCTGAACGCCCCTCGTATAGTTGTAACACGGACGCAATAAGACGAGCATACAAAAACAGATGAGCTAAAGAAAGCTATAGTTGTAAGACGGACGCAGTAATAATGCGAACATACAAAAACAGGTCAGGTAAAGAAATCAACAATTAATAGTTGTAAGACGGAAACAGTAATAAGGCGAACATACAAAAACAGATCAGCTAAAGAAATCAACAATCAAAAGTTGTAAGACGGACGCAGTAATAAGGCAAGCATTCAAAAACAGATCAGCTAAAGAAATCTAAAGTTGTAACACGGACGCAGTAATAAGGTGAGCAAACAAAAATAGAAAAACTAAAGAGATGTATAGTTGTAACACGGACGCGGTAATAAGGCGAACATACAAAAACAGAACAGCTTAAGAGATTGTTGTTGTTGTTTAACTAGGGCTGCTGAGCTCCTCATTCTTTAGCAGCCAATACCAAGTTAAAGACTTCTTGGTGTTAGCTACACTTTAGATCTAGGCTTTTCCTGTTGCTTTTCTGCCATTCCGAAACGTGTTGAGTTGAAGTCATGAGCTCCAGTTTCTCCAGCTTGGCTTGCATTTAAAGGATCGTCACATCTGGTCCCAAGCTAGGAGGAAGAAGCACGTGGCATACTGTGCATTCCCCGCCATCCAAGGGGCTCTCCAACTATGCAGAGCTAAAATACTGGACTCTGGTTCTGGGCTCTCCCAAGGAATTGTCACGCCCTGCACAGAGCCACTTCTCAGCTTCCCCTGCCTATCACTGGTTTCACAGTGAGATCTTTCTGCATGCAGTGAACCAAGTCAAAGCCAAAAAATTACGCCTGGGGCTCAGGTGACTTCTCCAAGCTTAGTGTGCAATGCTGGGTTCTCAACAAGTTTCACCACAGGGGGAATCCCTGGAAGTGTGTGGATGATTTCAAGAGTCAGTGAGGATGTAATTAGCCTCACAGACATAGGTTCACTTCCACGTAGATGTATCGTAGCAATTGTACCACGGGCTCGGTAATACGGCGAGCATACAATGAGATGAGATATAGAGACGGCACTCCTATCACTTTTCACAGACGGATACAAACGAGATAAGAAGAAGTACTATAAAAGTAGTTCTGTCTGTCTGTCTGTCTGTTTCATCCACCTATCTACCAAACTGGCTGTTAGAAACATACACCGAAATAACATTTCACGACGTAGAACCACATTCATTTAGGTTTGAGTCCCCCTTCAGCACAAAGAGCACGAACCGCCCTGACATCAGTCCAGACAGGCCTATGATATCAACAGATCCATAATGTCCCTACGTTTGCATTAAACATTAGCTCGACATTACTGTCTGTCACAAAATGGCCGTACTATCATATTATTGTGTTCTACCTGTCTTCTTTTCAATATTGTGTGTGGTGGGTTTTGATGTTATAAATATTAGTTATTGTTATTATTTGTCTACAGAGTGAGGTCAAGCTATGTAAGCCCCTGAGTCTAATAGTTGATGGTGATGTATTCTCAGGGAACCTAACTGCTACCACCCGGTGATCTCACTCTGCGATATATTTTAACCTATTTATTTTATTTGACTAGTGTCTAGGGGAATGAATGTATGATGTGATGTTGATAACATACATACACAACTGTAACTCAAGATAAGAAACTCAAGTAAAACAGTGGTTAACTTTGTTTTTATTGGAAATTAAATCTTTTGTACAATTTTATTCTCCTGAACCTCAAATTCTTTTGGAACAGGAGTAAAATTCAAACAATTAATAAAGGTAGTTTTATCTATCAATATGTATATACAGTTAATTAAATAGGCAGGACTTCTTGTCCATACTAAGTGTTTAATAAACAAATTCCTATAATGTATCCCTTTCTGCCGAACTGGTGTCTTATACTATATCACTAGTTGGAGAGACTGATGTCCTCATCACTTCACTCGAAATGTATTAATAAAATAAGTGTGGAGAATAATTAAATAAAATGTCATAAGCCCAAAACATGAGGGCTTATCTGATGGTCTTGTTGAAAATGGAAGTCTTCCTGATGATACTGCCCACTCTTCTTCACAAGAGGGTCTCCTGGAGTAAATAAGTAACTTGCTGTAATTTCTGCCCACTCTTCTACACAAGAGGGTCTCCTAGGAACATCTGATATCTGGTTTCTTCAACACATACACCAGACAGAATGCCTAGTGTTCAGCATCTCCAGTTATGTTTTTACATGGCAATAGACGATTCAACCCTGCAACAATGAAATAATGCCTTCCTAAATATACTTTATAAATATATCTCCACATTTAACAAATATCATCTTCAAACATTTCTAGTGATCAGCTACCATTGCTAATCCATAGCTTCAGGCTCTAACTTTTTGTGATTTCATCATCCTCAGTGGGTACCTGCTCTTCCCCACATATCTTCAACGCCTCTGTCACTTAATCTTTGTTATCGTTCATCTCTTCAGTTAGGGATACAATCATCTTTTTGTAGCTCTCTGACTATTAATTTATTTTCTTTTTAGAATGACATCATATGTAGTGTCCAAAAGTTTTTGGAACACTGTGATCTGCAAAAGACTGCCAGTAGCTTTCTGGTCTTACAATTTACTTCAATGTGATGGCAATAATCAAATACAATGTTTCTTTTGACTGTTTCCCACATCTGCCTTAGGCATACATTTTCTCCATAGGCTGTCATATGTTTCCAAAATAGCTAAGTCATACAACATAAGATTTTTGTTGGGCGCCCTATCTGGGATCGCCTTTTCCTAATATTAATATTAATAAATCATTTCTTACCGCAAAATCAATGAAATATTTCACACACAAGGAATAGATTTACTAGCAATCGTTTGGTCCAAATATAGAACGCCGTCTGGTACAGACTGCAGAAACTGACTTTCAATTCTACACTTCTGTGGTCAAACTTTCACTTGTTGTAAAATTATTCTTCAAATGGCGCTCTAGGCTTGTACCCTATCACTATTATCAATCTCTTTGGCCAATGGAAACTGCGCATCCGAAATTGATCCTCTTTTTTTGAAAAACCCCACCTTTTGTGTTATCAATACGTGTGCTTGTCTGATCCTTCTATTACTATGTAAAAATACGGTTCGCGTGGCTAACAAATCTGCAGTTTCTATCTCCCCTTTTCTAACTATTGGTGTACCCAATCAAATCGAGTCAAAAGTATTTGACTGCAGCGGACAATTTTCAAAACTGAACCAGTGTTGGGTTATCCGTTTGTCTGCCAGTCTGTCTCAATTCTACAATATCTGGGTTATTTATGGAGCGTTTTTTTAAATATTAAAACTGATTATTAAACTGCTTGTTTGCATCTATCATTCTATATAAGTTTTATTTTCTTCTTTATCATCGTTTTCACTTTTGTACTTTTCCCTTTTTATTATCATGGGCTCTTTTCACTGTGCTAACATATCAGGGAAAGAAAGGTTCTAAGTCCCGATAAGTTTTTATATAGTATTATATTAAACAACAGTATTCTATTGTCAAAGTATCTCTTTTATTTACTCTCTTTCGTTTTTTATGAAGAAATAAATATTCTTAGTTTCACTTTTGCCTCTTGCACAATGCAGTTGAGTTCAAATTTCCAAGTAGACACGATTTTTTTTTCTTTTTACAATCCACCATCGTTTTCCCCTCTCTAAGAACGCGATAGGCGTCTGTCAAGCTTCCGTCAGAAGAAAAAAAGTTAGAGGGTGCGGGCGGGTTAAGATTTGTTTCAAATACTCCGTTGCTGGGGACTTAGATACAATACAAGTGGCGTAGTTATTTATAGATTTTGGACAGTAGCTTTTTCCTTTTACTCTTTCACTCCTATACTCCTTCACTCTTATAAAACTAAACGATGTCTTGGCCGCTTGCCCAAGTCATTCTAACGTTACCTTTAAAAATTAGGACGGAGCAACTAAAAATTTTGTACTTTTGGGAAGGGGGGTATCATTAGCAAATCGTCAATACTTTCAAATCCAGCGCGGGTCGCTGACAAAAAATGGTGGCGTTGCCCTATTCAATTATTGTCCAATTTAAAAAAAAGACCATAGTAGCAGAATCTATAGAATAATATCTTATACATGATTTGAGGAGGGGGGTTCAAACTGACTTTATCACATTGTGCCTTCTTTTTATTTCTTCCTAAACCCGTATTTTCTCTCATACTGAATGCATGACACAGGTTTCATGTTGTTATTTCGCATGATATATCTTGGTAGAGATAAACGTAAACAAACCCAGCGTGAAGCAGAACGATAAACACTGCCTTACCTTGTTATCAACAACCCAGGCAAGTATCTAGCTCACGCCAATCTGGGCGCCCATACTTGTATTGACAATAACCTACGGGGAGATGGACGCTTGTGTTTATAAACACTCATAATAACAAATTAAACTGAAGGGTTTGTTATGAAGTACAGACATGAGTCATCTAAAAGTGGAAGTATCAATACCTTATATAGGAAGCGTTTTAAATTACCTGTGTCATGCAAAATTCCATGAGATAAGGGGGAGAAGATATATACTTAAGTCTAACGCTTAAATTTGCTTGGTCTAGCCAAGATATATTAAACTAGACTACGATTGACTGGCGAATTTCATCGTGGAGAAAGCTTGCTGAGCATGGGCGAAAGGAACAAAATAATGTAGCACATTTTCAGATTCCTGCACTGTGTTCCACTGAGTCAAAACGACACCTTCAGACTAGCCAGGACCGAAGAAATATAGGATTTCATTAAAAAGGATTGGACCAAGTATTTAGGATCTTCTGAAATTAACCAGCAAGAAAACTCGACTATATAATACTGGAAACCACAAATTTCTCGAAACCTATAAACAGGATCATGGTGGGATTATCATTAAAGCAATATTCAACTACCTGCAAGACGGCCTCATACCCTGTGGCCCGACATTATTCGGAACTATTCGTGTGCCAGACTTCTGCAAATAACCCGATTATACAGGGTGAGTTGTAACATACATTTTATCCTTTTATATTTTGGAGCTGCGCTGGTGTAATAGTTACCACATTGCGCTGGCGATCAGGTGTTCAAGGTTCAAGCCCGGGCGTGGGCATTTGAAGGAGTGTCATCGACCGGGATTTTGACTGAGGACCTGAACGGCTCCTGAGATCTGTGGATGGGAAGGAGCGAAGCTCCTGACCGGGTTGGAAGGAAAGTTCACAGGTTCCCCAGACTCGCAATGACATGTCATGGGACCGAAGGGCTGAAAGCCCAAGTGCCGCTGGTTAAGAAAAAAAAATCCTAGTCACATATAAATCAAGCCAGATACTAGTCTAGACCGATATGTTGTTTCAGGTTTCATGTGAAAACTAAACCATACTGTCTGTCGTAGATTTTTTATAGGAGAATTAAGACTTGGGTTGGTCCCTTCTGAATAGATTGGAATGAGTGATAGTCACAGTGTGAGATAGAAATACAAAATAGATTTCCACGAGTGAGGTGGTATAATAGTGATAGAGGCTGTCTCTGAGAGCGGAAAATCTTCTCTCTCTCTCTCTCTCTCTCTCTCTCACCTATCTTCTACGACAGATCTAAAGTAGTCAGACAGTCTAACACATATACATTAAATATATATATATCCACTCACGTGCATGCACATTCAAGTGACGACAGGTAGACACACAGACGTGGGAAACTATAACAAATGATTTTACAAATATTCTAGAACGAGCTGACCAACACGCTGATCAATTTATTGTTAAGTTTATTTATCATTTGTAAACTTACGTCACAACATGTAAAATACATCAAAAAGGCATATACACAAAGTCATAAGCAAATCAAGGAATGCTACAAGAACTGGTAGACCCACAGTGATATTCTTCCCTCGATGGATAGCCCACAGTCCCGTTAGGAGAAAGATGATAACACAAAGAGTCCCCGATACATATGATTAAGTCTAAGAGTTTTCCCTGTTTAAGGTATGAACAGACCTGATACTATAAACTAGTTTAAGGAAAAATATTGTTAGCAACACAACCTTGCATGAAGAAAGTTATGACAGCAAATAGGTGTCAAAATACAGCGGTGAAATAACACTCAGACTTGCGTTCCCTCTTATTCATTCAACCGTGGCCACGTGTACACATTTATACTTACAGCTTTGATCGCTGCCTCTAGGAACATAATAAATTATAGGACCTTCACACAGACCCGTAAATGCAGCCTCGACCAAGAAATCCCCAGTTCCAACAAGACGTACTGAATTCTCTGTCTCAGGGAACGATTCCTTGGGTGTTCTTATTTTTCGGATGTCTGTTTAGTCACATAAAATTTGTCCAGGCACGGAAGTTAGCAGAGCACAATGTCACTAGCTTTGGTTTCTAGAATTAAGGAATGTCAGATCGGTGTCTACTTTCAGGAAGGTACTATATTTGGTCACCACAATACTAGTCAAAAACTCTGTCGGAATGTTACTGATATTTTGCTTGCCACAACGGGCTGAACTGTACTGAAGAGTTATTCTGGAAGAATTAATTCTGGCGCGAAGGCCTCTTACTTCATTTAACTGTTAAAGTTCAGGTAATGAAAGTGATTAGTTTCTTCACAAATAATGTTCACGTACTAGAACGCTGGCAAAGTTGGGTACCACAGTTTCACTATATAAAAATGGAAAGAACACATATCAAATAATTTACATATATGTACTCAATATAACTTACATTTTTAAACTGCAAGCGTACCGCTTGACTTATCATTTAAATTCCCGTGACGTAAGTTATATTTAAAAATCAGCAATCCTCATGAATTAGGAACACGTGCGTATTCCGTCACCATTCATGAGGCTTCTAGCATTTATACGTTAGTTTAGAAAATTTTGTTCTCGTCTGATTATTTAGCAGTAAAATTAACTTCATTATAGCTACATTGTTGTTTAAGCTAGAAATTATAATTTATTCTGCTCTCCACTGAAATACGTCACTAGAAAATAATACAGACTATATAAATTTGGCACTCTGCACAAAATCTAACTAGTGAAATACGAAATAAGCGACTTAACACTTTAAACACTTCACAAAATACTAGAATATAATATGTAATATTTTACCTCACACAGAACTACAGGTAGTCGCACAACTTAAGAATTATATGCTTATATTTTTGGAAGTCTAGAAGTTCGACAAATTGTCGAAACAAACTGAGAACTTCGCTATACAGCCTATACTGTTCCGAGCAACCTGTCTACTGCGAATCTAGAGGACTGAATGAAAATAAAATTTAACATTCTGGTTATATCTATTACCAGACAAAGAGGTAATCGTTTAATTTCACTAAACGAAATAATCCCCCTTTCCGTCTATATCACTTACGTAACTGTCATAAACTGCCACTTTCTGACCGAGAGGGCGCGTGTCAGTTGCGAATCTCAGACAACTTGTCTGCAATGCAGGGGCAGTTTTTGCACCTACGTTTAACGAACTGACCGAGAAACGTGCATGTCAATTGCAAAGGTAGACAACTTGTCTGAAATGCAGGGCAGTTTTCACACTTCAAGCTGACCATGGCCCACCATGAGTGTTGTGGCGGGTGAAAATGCAGACAAATGTGTCGTCTATATGTCTGGCGAAACGAGTATACACGGTGTATTTCGTCAATCTCACGCCAAATCGACTGGTCCTACGTCTGAGTATGAACCATAATCGCACCTCTCGTCAAACTGCGCGAATGACATCTACGTAATCAAGTTTCTCGTTTCGTCAGCGATGAAATGCGTTTCTAAATGAGAAATGAAACAAGCGAAAGTGAGAATGGCAAAATAGTAATGTATTTTAGTCGCAAACGAACGAATGCGAAAAAAAAACCACAGGAAAAAGGTAAAGAGCGACATAAATTAGAGAACATAGGTGGAAGAAAAGAAGAGGAAAATATAGAAAATTCAATGAACATAACTCTCCGTGACAGAACGTCCCCCCTTTAAGATATGGAAGCACTCCATGTCTACGTTATGGAATTTAATTTCCTATATCCGTAGCTTAAGGGTGTCTGTCTTCTTCCATCTCATCTCCTACCTCCATCTCTCTCCAATTCCTACTCAAGTCTACTCCCAAAGTTTCCTTTCTCTGGAATGTCTCCCATGCGCGCTTGAAAGAGCGTCGCCGCTTCTGACATTTTTCAAAGATTTCCTGTGATTGCAGTGGAGTTTCCCTGCCACTATCGTCATCTTCGTCAGTTTTGGCGATCGCCAGGAGATGGTCGGAGGTTGGCACTGGTTTTTTGAAGTATCTCTTTAAGAGATTTAAATGGAAAACCTTTTCCTTTCCTTCAATAGAGATCTGGTAGTTAGCCTTAGAAATCTTTTTCAGGACGGTAAACGGCCATTGCCATCCGATCTTCAGTTGGTTGTTCTCGGTAGGGAGTAACACCAAAACTTTCTCTCCTGCTTCCAGTTCTCTCTCTTTCGCGACTTTCCTGTATCGGTTAGCGTGCTTTGTGCGTGCTCGCTTAAAGTTGGTCGTTGCTAGGTCCCATCCTAGTTTCAACCTATCCTTTAAATCCGACACATATTTACTTGCTGAGACAACTGTCTCATCAGCCTTCTGGTCAATCAGTGACCAAAGTAAGGCTTCAAGTGGGCCCTTAATGGGTCTGCCGAATAAAAGCGTAGCTGGCGGAAATCCTGTGGAAGTATGAGGAGATTCTCTGTAGCCAAATAAAGCTGCAGGAATACAAAGATCCCAATCTTCAGGTTTCACTTGTGCCAGTTTACTTAACATCATGTTGAGGTTTCCGTTAACACGTTCCACGAGCACATTTCCGGCCGGAGTATAAGGCTTTGTGTAGATGTGTTTGGTCCTCAAGATCTTGACGATCTCATCCATCAACAGGTTTCGGTATGGAGATCCGTTATCCGTCAGCACTTGCTGAGGGAATCCCAACCGAGTGAAAATCTGCACGAGGGCTTCTGCGACATGCTTGGCATCTGCGCATGTTAGCGGGATAGCTTCTGCCCATAAAGTGCATGTATCGACTAAGGTCAGGATAAACCTGTTCCTTCTTTTAGTCCTTTCTAAGGGTCCTAAAATGTCGATCACAACCCGTTCGAATGGTGTTCCCACTATTGGCATTTCACCCAAAGAGACTGGGGGTGCCCGTTGCTTGGGTGGCACACGTTGGCACTGGGTACAGGATTTGACATACCTGATAATCTCAGTATTTACTCCTGGCCACCAATAATGAGTGGTTATCAGTTGGTTTGTGGCGTTCTGTCCCATATGTCCGCTGAAGGGAAGAGAGTGCCCCATTTCTAGGATTTGGCTTCTGTACTGTTTCGGTACTAGGAGCTGGTTGTAACCTTGGTCAGGCTTGCCCGTTCTGCGATAAAGTACGCCATCCTTAGAAAAAAATGTCCCCGTGCTCTCTGGGTTCCTTAGCCATGGACAGTTTCCTAAAGCAGGGTGCCAAAGTAGGGTCCTTGTATTGCGCTTCTTTAAGTTCCCTAGGTAACAAATTAGGCGCAGGCTCCCGTTCCTTCTTGGTTTGCCCTCTTGTAGTTACTGCTGCCACAATCGGCTCTTCCGGTTTCCCAATACACACGTATCTCCCGCCAAGTATGACTGGGTAGATGGGGTCATCCATAACAGCGGCTTTGATCACACCTCTGACAAAATCAGAGTGGATCTCTCCACCAATGCGATGGGAAGCGCTGTAGGTGCATCACTCTTACGAACTCCACAAAGTTGGACGGTCTCTCCTGTCTCTTGACCGGGTTTGATCAGGTTTCTGGCAACAATGCAATCATACGAAAGCCCCGTTGTCGTGAAATATTCTAATCCACATATGTAAATTATCAGGTAAAGGTAAAGCCTAACACATAAATTCAATAAACGGAAAGAAGAATGGTAAAGAACAGTGCTGTCACAATGACTGTACTCGAAATCCCCCTTGTTTTCTACTTCGTCTGCAAATTGTAACGTTTCACGTTGATAGTAAAAGCCTACTGCTTCAATACCCGCTTTCTACGATAAAACGTGTACTGCCTTTCTAAGAAAAACCTTGAGATACGCAAGTTGACCTAGATTTAAAATTCCATTCATGTCGTTTTATACACTACGTTACCCAAAAACGAAAGACAGATGGACTAAAGATAGAAAGAAAGGGAGAGGCTGAAAGCAGGAACGCATGCAACACTAAACACGCGTCTCGCTATACAATTACTACCATCACGCGTGTAAGGCCACAAGCACTAGCTTTTTTTCAAATCGACAGTAATAAACAACACTACCCATACGAGAGTTAGTTTTTAAAATCCTGAAAAACGCTTATTAGGAAACATGACATTATACTGGTTTACGTTTGAAAACATGACAGTACCCAGACACCCTAAAGTTTGGAAGTGAGGAGGTGGTAACAGCACGACTATCCTAGAAGAAAATGCATATTGGCTCCATTAAATATATATATTTGGGTTCCTTAGGACTTGCTGACAAATAATATGTTGAGTGTTACGCAAATAGTCTAGGAATTGACAAATTATAGCCAAAAGAAATAGTGAGGGATGTCAGACAACACCTAAATCAGAATCGCTCAGTGGCAGATTTTCACCCCACCATTGTACGGGAAATAGGTCCCCATGTCAAAACCTATTTGATTGGAGCGCAAGAAATGTAAGGCTAAACACGATTAGTCGGGCTATAAATACTATCTTTTGTTGTCAGGGGAAACGGGAGTAGGAGTACTTTTTTTTAAACGATTGGGTAAACATGGCACGATTGGTTAGACCCGCGAATATAGTCAATCAGAGGCGTCAGGTCACCACCACATGTTCAAATAAACTTACTACAGAACCAGTGCGTTGAGCACCAGTGCATATTTTTCTAAATAAAAGCCTGGGACATCGGCAGATCGAAATTGTGCTATATTCATTGCCAGTCAACGCAATTCTGTGTTATTTCCATGAATTGTGGTAAGCTTGATATATTCAATATCTTTTAATGAAAATTGAATGTAAATTGATAATTTATGTCTGTATATATGTGTGGTTCAGTAGCGAACATGAGGTAAAGCCTATATAATGCTCCAACCTGAACAGAACGTGTCGGAGGAAAGTAAAACTACACGGAATTGCCAAACAGTACACTGACACCTGTCTTATCGACTAGAGGGAAATAATGCTGGAATTGCAGAGGCGTAGTAACCATTAGGGAGGAATATACTGGTGTAAATTATTTCAGATGAAGCTGACAGTTGGCCTACCGCTCTGAACTCAGTGTTTGTTATGTAATGTGTTCAGTCTGTAAATGGATTATAAATTAGTTATGAAGTAGGAGGTACAACCTTCTTGTTTCAGGGACCGTGGTCCTAAAGCTATTGAGCAGCACCTGGTCGGAGCTTTGCTGAACCTAGAGGCTGACAGCATACTCCTGGGTCCAGATAGTGAACAGTGAGGTGTCTCCAGAACACAGGGGAGCAATCGAGCAGAGGAGTCTTTTCCTGCCGCCATCACGAAAGTTAAGCCTATGTGGCCAGTGGAGCTCAACATTATATAACCCCATCTTAAACTGACATTGTATAAAAATAAGAGGGGAAATTAATTGTTTTAATGAAAGGAACTGAGAACATCTCCAATACTAGTTCCAACATAAACAAACACTTGAAGTCATGATGACAAATAACAACATAGCTTGAAAAAAACAAAACCAGTATTACCTCATATTACTACTACACAACTGACACACATATGATAATATTAATAAAATATGTCACTACAAAGTTCATATTGATAAATCCTGTACATATAAATTGTAATTAAAATTGATTGTGATTCCTGGTTCATTTTGTAAGTGAATCAGGACAAAAATATTAATGAAAGTACTTAATACATATTGATATTTGAAAATTTACCAGTGACTCATTTAAGATAGTCTCATAGAGTGTTATATGTATGTGAGTGTCACAGTGTTGTCAAGTGTGGTGGAATAAATTAAATTGTTTATCTGTCTGTTGTTGTTCTGACTTACACTTCATCATATACATACCCTAGACATTCAACGTAGTCATCACAATATTCCAGAATAATTCTGACTGAGGTATAAATATGTGGTAGCAAGTAAGGTCATCTGTAATACACTACCCTTATTAGATACAGATACCTTCACAGCTGATCTCAGTCAGTACACTAAGTCCCCTATAAATATTTATAACATCCCACTTTACCACACCCGTGTCAAATAAACAAGAAGTTTGAGAACCGTTCAATGTAACAGTACCTCGCGTTGAGGGTGTATCCCCAACAGGTTGGGAATCACTGTCAATAATTCCGCCTTGCGAGACTGTTAGCAAGCATCCGATGCGGTTAGGCTCGGTATGCTCACTCTGATCATCTGTCCCGTGCTCAGGGGTTCTCCCTTTGCCACCTTGACCTTTCTGGCTACGCTGCCATGAAGGGCGGTCGGGTTGATCAGACTGCTTACTGTGGTTGGGGTACTTGTTTTTGTAGAACTTGGATTTTTCAGGAGGGGGGTTTTGTGATCCAGTTTCTCTGTGGTTATTTTGGTTAGAAACATGAGAAGTATGAGAAGCCTGAGAAGTTTGGTCTAGATTATTTTTCCGAAAATGCTCTTCTGTCGGTTTACGTTTTGAGGTCGGTAGTTCGGCCAGCGCATTGTGATATCGCTCAGACTTTTCTAAGATGTCTTCAAGCTTTTCTGCAACCTGCTCGGTTAGGAATCTCCGGGTATCAGCAGACAAAGTGTTCTTTATTTGTTCTGTAATAACAAATTCCTCCAGACCTTCATAGGTAGAGGGGAGCTGTGAAAGCTCAAGGCACTTTGTCAAATATCCCTTCAAACGAGACGAGAACTGTTGAAAAGTTTCAGAGCTCTCCTTCCTGCTGTTGCGAAACAGTTGCAGAAATTTTCGAGCATTCATTTCAAAGCGCTACAGTAACGCTTTCTTCAACACATCACAGTTTTCTTGTTGGCTGCTTTCCAGTTTGGCGTAAACATCATACGCACTGCTTTTCAGCGCCTGAGAAAGCTTCATGTTCCAACGCGACCTTTCTAAACCGTACAGAGTTGCAATTTTCTCAAATTTTTCTAGATACGTGTCAATCTTCTCATTAGGACAAGGGAAAGATTCTAGAGCGAAAGACATAGCGGTGAGATGAGTAGATTGAGTATTAGAAGGATCAGTTAAGGAAGAATGAGGAGAAGACTCTCCATTGCTGGAGGTAGAGGCAGCACCCCAGCTTTGGAACTCTAGAGTCTTAAGCGCCAGCTCATGCTGTCTCTCTCTTTCCTTCTCTCTTTCCACATGCTGCATCCTGCGAATTTCCATTTCCTCGTCCATCTTCCTCTGCTGTAAAGCTTCGGCTGCTTTCCTCTCCGCGTCATATCTCTCAAGTTCGTCTCTGACAAAAGCTTTCGCTTCTTCTCCTTCCAAACCTTCTTCTCTCGCCTCGTCCCTGAGGAGCTGTCTAAGCTTTGCCCTTTCTGCCATAGTAAATCAGTGGCTGAGACTTAGTGGAGAAAGAAATAGGAAAAAGAATGCACTGGTTCCTACCACTTGCGAGAAAAGTACCAAACAAGAGATGATATCCTTAAACCTGGGATACCTCCTCCAAAATTATAGAGTCTAACTATCGCTGCTATTAATCGGCAATAAAGCACCTAATGCAAACGACTATGCCAAATAAATGGTAGTTAAGATTACTCACTGAAAAATAAGTTGCTACAGTGGAAGCAAAATAATTATTGCAAAAAAATTTTTAGGAAGAAAAAAAATCCCCTTAATTTTAAATTCCACTATCAAGTTTACCCCTGAAGACAGTTAGGGTAAGGGAGGCAATTAATCTGGAAAAATATTCCGAAACGCACTCCTTAGCTTTGCTCAAACACCTACTTCTTCAAAACCCTGTGAATGTTATACACTCACAAAACTTTACCAGCGTTAAGTATTACAAAATCAGTAATTAACATATATTCCGACAAAATCAACCTGTAAACCAAATGTATAATGCTCAATAATGCTGTGGAAAAACAATTATTAGCCGTGTGGTCAGCACGCCCATAAACAGATCGATACGTCTAGGGGATAGTTATTTTTAAAAGATACAAAACTCACAAGACATCACACTCTTACTCTATATCAGAATAAAGAATCTTACTGACGAGCTGATATTTGCCGTCTCGTCTTCCTATTCAAAGTTCAAAATCCCGATAGACGAGACCCCATTGTCGTAGATTTTTGATAGGAGAATTAAGACTTGGGTTGGTCCCTTCTGAATAGATTGGAATTAGTGATAGTCACAGTTTGAGATAGAAATACAAAATAGATTTCCACGAGTGAGGTGGTAGAATAGTGATAGAGGCTGTCTCTGAGAGCGGAAAATCTTCTCTCTCTCTCTCTCTCTCTCTCTCACCTATCTTCTACGACAGATCTAAAGTAGTCAGACAGTCTAACACATATACATTAAATATATATATATATATATATATATATATATATATATATATATATATATATATGTATATATATATATATGTGTATATATATATATATATATATATATATATATCCACTCACGTCCATGCACATTCAAGTGACGACAGGTAGACACACAGACGTGGGAAACTATAACAAATGATTTTACAAATATTCTAGAACGAGCTGACCAACACGCTGATCAATTTATTGTTAAGTTTATTTATCATTTGTAAACTTACGTCACAACATGTAAAATACATCAAAAAGGCATATACACAAAGTCATAAGCAAATCAAGGAATGCTACAAGAACTGGTAGACCCACAGTGATATTCTTCCCTCGATGGATAGCCCACAGTCCCGTTAGGAGAAAGATGATAACACAAAGAGTCCCCGATACATATGATTAAGTCTAAGAGTTTTCCCTGTTTAAGGTATGAACAGACCTGATACTATAAACTAGTTTAAGGAAAAATATTGTTAGCAACACAACCTTGCATGAAGAAAGTTATGACAGCAAATAGGTGTCAAAATACAGCGGTGAAATAACACTCAGACTTGCGTTCCCTCTTATTCATTCAACCGTGGCCACGTGTACACATTTATACTTACAGCTTTGATCGCTGCCTCTAGGAACATAATAAATTTCTAGGACCTTCACACAGACCCGTAAATGCAGCCTCGACCAAGAAATCCCCAGTTCCAACAAGACGTACTGAATTCTCTGTCTCAGGGAACGATTCCTTGGGTGTTCTTATTTTTCGGATGTCTGTTTAGTCACATAAAATTTGTCCAGGCACGGAAGTTAGCAGAGCACAATGTCACTAGCTTTGGTTTCTAGAATTAAGGAATGTCAGATCGGTGTCTACTTTCAGGAAGGTACTATATTTGGTCACCACAATACTAGTCAAAAACTCTGTCGGAATGTTACTGATATTTTGCTTGCCACAACGGGCTGAACTGTACTGAAGAGTTATTCTGGAAGAATTAATTCTGGCGCGAAGGCCTCTTACTTCATTTAACTGTTAAAGTTCAGGTAATGAAAGTGATTAGTTTCTTCACAAATAATGTTCACGTACTAGAACGCTGGCAAAGTTGGGTACCACAGTTTCACTACATAAAAATAGAAAGAACACATCAAATAATTTACATATATGTACTCAATATAACTTACATTTTTAAACTGCAAGAGTACCGCTTGACTTATCATTTAAATTCCCGTGACGTAAGTTGTATTTAAAAATCAGCAATCCTCATGAATTAGGAACACGTGCGTATTCCGTCCCCATTCATGAGGCTTCTAGCATTTATACGCTAGTTTAGAAAATTTTGTTCTCGTCTGATTATTTAGCAGTAAAATTAACTTCATTATAGCTACATTGTTGTTTAAGCTAGAAATTATAATTTATTCTGCTCTCCACTGAAACACGTCACTAGAAAATAATACAGACTATAAATTTGGCACTCTGCACAAAATCTAACTAGTGAAATATGAAATAAGCGACTTAACACTTTAAACACTTCACAAAATACTAGAATATAATATATAATATTTTACCTCACACAGAACTACAGGTAGTCGCACAACTTAAGAATTATATGCTTATATTTTTGGAAGTCTAGAAGTTCGACAAATTGTCGAAACAAACTGAGAACTTCGCTATACAGCCTATACTGTTCCGAGCAACCTGTCTACTGCGAATCTAGAGGACTAAATAAAAATAAAATTTAACATTCTGGTTATATCTATTACCAGACAAAGAGGTAATCGTTTAATTTCACTAAACGAAATAATCCCCCTTTCCGTCTATATCACTTACGTAACTGTCATAAACTGCCACTTTCTGACCGAGAGGGCGCGTGTCAGTTGCGAATCTCAGACAACTTGTCTGCAATGCAGGGGCAGTTTTTGCACCTACGTTTAACGAACTGACCGAGAAACGTGCGTGTCAATTGCAAAGGTAGACAACTTGTCTGAAATGCAGGGCAGTTTTCACACTTCAAGCTGACCATGGCCCACCATGAGTGTTGTGGCGGGTGAAAATGCAGACAAATTTGTCGCCTATATGTCTGGCGAAACGAGTATACACGGTGTATTTCGTCAATCTCACGCCAAATCGTCTGGTCCTACGTCTGAGTATGAACCATAATCGCACCTCTCGTCAAACTGCACGAATGACATCTACGTAATCAAGTTTCTCGTTTCGTCAGCAATGAAATGCGTTTCTAAATGAGAAACGAAACTAGCGAAAGTGAGAATGACAAAATAGTAATGTATTTTAGTCGCAAACGAACGAATGCAAAAAAAAAACCATAGGAAAAAGGTAAAGAGCGACAATAATTAGAGAACATAGGTGGAAGAAAAGAAGAGGAAAATATAGAAAATTCAATGAACATAACTCTCCGTGACACTGTCAGTATCAAAAGCCTGTGTTGTTCATCAGTGGCAATTCCACAAAAGTGCAGGAACCCAAATTGTGAACTACAGCTGGTTCTTGGTACCCCTACTGTTGGGTCTGCCAAGACTGATAACTACAGTGACAATTCAGTGTCAACCACATCAAGAATCCAAGTTAAGTGTCTACAAGGCACCGACAGAAAACATATATGAACCAACAGCTATTATATTATTACAGGAGCAGGTCAGATGATGACAATCTTGTGATTAAAGTCAAAGGACTAAAAGAAAATGATACTAGTAATAATAACTCCTGCATTCATTAACTTCACTAGCCAAGAGGATAGTATTCCAGAAAGTGTTTCTATTAATTAAATTGCATTTCACTCTTTTTCAACGAGGAAAGAACATTATCAAACCTCTAAGAGATAACATTAATTTTTATCATAGGACTCTTTTCCAAACAGCAGAAAAAGAAAATTAATATAAATATTAAATAATTCATTAATTGTACCTGAGGACTTGTTGACTTTTTACCATTGAGTTTAAAGTTTTCATTCATTTCATTTATCCCCTGAATTTATCATAGGATAGTTGTGAGGAGGAGACACTTTAAATCCTGATACTACTTCATACCATCTTAGCCAAGATTTTCACAGTCTGACTATTCCTATGACAACGATACACCAGTGCTTATTTCTAAGACTGGGGTATATCTTATCTATTACTTATATATCAAAAACCTCTCGTCACAAGTATGAAGGTTAGTGATGATGATGTAAATTACATTTTAAAAATATAGATTTGCCGTATCGTAGTTGAGTCCATTATATAAGGAGAATCTCACTTAATTTGTGCCCTGGGGCTATTTCCAATACAGTTACGCCACTGAATGCAACCCTAATGTCATCCATTTTCAAACATCACTAGAGGTACATAACCCAGAACCCACAGCGACAAAGAAGAGGTCAACTATAAAACCGCTAAGACCAGAGTAGGCTAAATAAGCCGCTACAAAACTATGGTTACTTCTTTTATCAAAAACAATAAACTAATACAAGAAGTAAGGAAACAATAAAATCTAATCGAAAGTGTCATCACCGACAGAAATCAAATGTAAATGAAAATATATATTTGAATATATAACACAATTGAAAATAAATTTATTCTAAATAACCTAATTATAACTGATAATTGAGTTGAACAGGGTAGACCAAGATGGTGGATGAGCGGAGGCAAATGAAGATCATCTGATGTTAATCCGTTCCCCTCCCATTTCTTAAGGGGAAAAAACCTTTTAGGGCAAGTCGTTTTCAGGGTTTCATCAAGCTAGAAGAAAGACACTATTAATCCTTTGCAGGATTTAGTATCTATCAACCAGTGGCGTATTCTCTATGTGTGCTGTGCGTGCTGCGCACACCTATGCCCGAAGGAAAATAAAAATTTAATTTATTATTCTATAAAATATTTCGGAGATAATTGACATATACCCCTAATAACTATCGTTGCGTAGTTGAATATAATTGGTTTTTAAATTAAGAGGGAAAGAAGTTAAATAGTAGGCGTACATATTCATTTTAAGTAGCAGCACGCCTAGCTTGCATTACCAGGATACGCCACTGCTATCAACGCTGTACTTCACTTAACAGAATTCACTTACTTTTGAATGGCAAATTGCACTCTAGTATAACCAACGGACTTACGTATAGGTTTTAAAAAAAAAGACGACCTCTTTTTTTTTTAAATTAATTAATTTTTAATTAATTAATTTTTAATTAACTAATGAAGAAAAATATCCCGTTCAACCTCTGATGGGTTATAATTAGGACATATATTGTTTTCAATTCCAAATAATAGGAACAACCACCGATTTGAGAAAGTGGCATCACATTTGTCAAATCATTGTAAATAGGGACAATCACACTAGTGCTTATACGTTAAATAAATAAATAACAAAATTTAAAAAAAAAATTAAAAAACAATAAAAAACTCAAGAATAAACTCTGAACAAGATTAATATTAAAGTAGAAGGGTGTAACGGCCTGGTGGTTCCAGTTATATAACTGACTTTAACATATATTTAATTGACTTTCATCTGTTATAAGTCACATGCATTGTAAGCAAGCATCAGACCGTCACATTCCCAGCCACTATATATTAACATGTGTTCGTGTTAAATATTGTTTTACTAAATTATGCAGTTCCCTAGGTCTGTCTATTCTTAACACCTCTTCTATATTTATAGGTAAGTTGGATGCTTGCAAATAATCTAATATTGGTATTCTCATTTGTTCATACCTCTTACATTTTAACAAGAAATGTTCTATATTATTGTCTTGAAGACAACCTGCACAGTAAGGTTCTTCTATTCTGAAATAGCCTTTTCCCAGCTGCAGTCTGAGAAGTTTCTTATTACTGGGTATTTTCAATTCCCTAGATATCTGACATTTTCTTGTTGGAGCCTTGAACATCTTATATGCATGTCTTCCTTTCAGATTGTTATCCCATTCTGCTTTCCATTCATTTGTTATTAAATCTTTAAATAAGCTCTTAATCTCTGATTTACTCGTCCCTACTTTTATTAGATTTTTATCAGATCTACCTTTCTTGGCTTCTTTATCTGCCTTTTCATTTCCTTCTATGCGACGATCTCTTGAACACAATCACATACAGTTAGGCCTACACAATTTGTGAACAACCTCACAACCTATAAAGCGAAAGTTACCTAAATAAAACATTTCACGAGTGGAGGAAGTTAAGAAACCTACAAAGAAAGAGTGAAATGTATCTTCATATTAAAGAGCAAGGAAAGTAGACGTCTATCAGATTTTATAAGAAATGTGTTCTCGAATACCAGGTCCTCACCAATCAAGAGCTTGCAGACTATAAGTTGGATAAAGAGCCCACAACATTTAAGGGGATCCACTACAGTGAAAACTAACGTTTGTTCTAATAACATTTTCAAACTTTTTATGTGCTCAATAGACATAGTGTATGTTCATGAACCAAAATCTACAGTTTATTTTGTTAAAAAACATGTGGTTACCATGGTAACAAAAAAAAACATCAGCCATATTGGATTTTTCATCATTTTTCTAGAGCAAAAATCATATGTTTCCCATTGACCAAACTTTATCAAATTGCACACACATGTTGTGACTGACAATTTAAACAATTTTACACATGCTTATTTTGATAAGTTTAAAATTCTATTTTTAATGATTTTTTAAAAAACACTATATTTGTATGAACAAATATTTTTAAAAATACTTTTTTTTAATATATAAAATAAAATTACCAAAATATCAAAAAAATGCAGATGTGTTACTTTTATAGATATAGATGTGTTTCTACATGCTTGCCAAATTTGAGACTGCTCTGTTAGATAGTTTTGTTAGTAATAAAAACTTTGTTAATAAAAACGTTAGTGTTAAGAAAAATGCATTTTCTCACCGAGTGCCATGTCTTGTCCAATATACTCCAATCTGGGAAGCTGAATGTGTTTAAAATTGTCCAGCACTATATGCTGCACCTCCATCAGCTTCCTGCAGCTCCTCCTCTCACCTTTGTCTTGCCTCTTGCCTAATTTTTCTTCTTTTTACACGTTTGTCAGCCTCATGTTTCTGGCTGTTGGCCAGACGTTTCCTTAATCGCACCTGTCCAAGGCGTTTCGAGTTTGTTCCAGATGCTTGACCATACAGCTTTTTTATTTCTACATTGGCTGATGGACCAAAGTTGAACTTTCCAACGGCCACAAGGACACTGAATTTGACCTTTTTTAATGACACAAACTTCCGCTTACTGCAACGACTCCATATAACATTGTGGAAGCTTTCATTTGCATTTTTGTGTTGCACCTAGCTCAAACCGCTTGAGCAGATGCTGATCAGTAAGACGCTCATAAATAGGGGCTAAGTGCTTATGGAGCAGGTTGTAGTCTAGCAGAGTGTGAACCTTGGTCTCGTGTGGTCCGGCAGCTTCTCCTTTGGCCATGGAAGCCTGATAGAAACACCAGGAGTATTTGCCTGGCGGACACAAAGTATGTTGGGGTTTGTCGTTTGTCAAATACCCATGGTAGAGAAAAGCCATAATGGCTTGTTTCATCTTTGGGGCTGTACTATGCTTGCGGATGACCCTGATGTAGTATATACACAATTTACCTATGGCATTTTGGGTTAGACGACGATGGCCATTTCCCCCAAGGGTGACTTTTTGTTTCCTGCAGTCAGTAATAAGTGTCCTCAGTGCAGTGCCTAATCGCTTTGCAACATGGTTGACGCACTCCTCTTTGGTTATGTCAGCTTCTGGTCCATACGGTTTGATGTCGCAGAGTCTGTTGTAGGCCTTGGAATCGCCATCTGATAGCAAAACAGTGTAGCGTAGCTTGTGATTTGCCACTGAACGAAGAAAGAGAACTTCACAGGCTTTTACCTCCATCATTCCGGCTGACCCTTCGTAATTACGGCAGCAGTCCTTCTGATGCTCTGTTTTCCATTTTCCAAATTTGTCAGGCTGATTTTTCAGTTGCCACTGTCCAGTATTCTCACAGGTGTGACAGAAGGAAGACATAACATGCGTATCGATGACCATGCCAGTCAAGATGTCGATAACACTGCCAACACCTATCAGTGACTTATGACCTCTAGTTAGCCATGTTGCATCAAAGCTGACAGCGATGCCAATGACTTCTTTTTTATTAATGGTACGATGCTGAATCTTAGCATGTTCAGCTCGTACGATGCTGACGGCACGTTGAAATACTGTAGAGTGCATAGTATCCAATTGATCACAAATTTGATCTGCATATTTATTAACTGTTTTCTGGTGAAGGCCAGGGAGGTCTAGGTTCACACAGAAGAGATTGAACGTAGATGGGCCCATTTCAGGCATGAGGGCACCAAGAACAGCAGATTTTGTTGACTGCATGTCCCCGAGGGCCGCGGCCTTCTGGTTCCCTCTCGGATGTGTACGTTCTAGAAATTGCTTTTTCACATGTGTGACACACAACTTCCAGGAAGAGAGAGAAACCCTTTGACTTGGTGTTGTCAGTTCTTGTTTGCAATGTACGAGAGATAGTAAAAGTAAGAGTACCCATCAGAAGAGACAAGAGGCAACATAGGCAAAGAAGGCTGCAGCCAAAAAGAAATATGAAGGACGTGTACAAGAGCCCGCACAAAGGAGCTAATAGGGAAATAAGTTATCAAGGACGTAAACGAAAACTTACTTAGCAATATAGAATAGTATCACTGTAATCCGTCATGCATCTTGTAAAAGCCGACTACGGAGGGTTGGGCATGAGGCCGACTGCCATCATCCTGTAGAAACTGTTAGCCAGAAAATCTTCAACAAAATTTATAGATAGACAGTTGCGAGAAGAGCAGGGTTGATGATATATAGTTCATGCACAGTACTTACTGTCTCAGACCTAAGGGTCTTTTATATTTGGACATGCGCCCTAATATAACCGACTAGGTTGAATGGGACGCGCTTTGCCAAAACGAGGCAAAACTTTATTTTAAAAAAAAAAAAAAGAGCAGACAGATTTTCGGTGAAACAGATCCTGGACAGATTAGATAGCTCCATTGCAAATAATAGCTGAAAAGAACTGAGAACTGAACTCCCCACCTTACATGGGACTTGTAGACTACGAGAAGGCACTAGACTAGAATTTCTTAACTGTGAGCCATGAATGGATTCTAGTTGGTCCGTGTATATAACCTCAAATTTAAAATATACAATTTTTAATATTTTTAATTATGCTTTTATGCACAAGAACCCCTACATTCGACAGCGTAGACAGAAAATAGCGCTGGAAACTGATGTCGCATTATGGGGTCCTCCCTTAAGTTCATTAACCTAATAAAAAAATATCTGAAGACATGGCATGCAGAATTCTTTATGACGGGCAGCTTTCTGGGCCCTTACAGATAAGAAATGCAGTGGGTTAGGGATGCCTCTTGTCACCATTTTTCTTGACTAGATTATGAAAACAACTGAAATGAAATTCAGAGGACTCTGATAATAAAACAGTTTTTTGACGATCTAGATTTTGCCGACGACCTGGCTCTTGTGTCCCATAACCGTAACCAGATGCAAGACATAGTGAAAATACTCCATGAGAGATCACAGTCATTGGGTTTGACATTACACAGAGACAAAACAAAGATTATAAAAACAAATACGACTAATGATAGCCACATTGTACTGAGAGATTGTGACGAAATAGTAGTCTTAATTTGTCTTGTCTGAAGTTCTCTCTGTCAGGTTACTCGACCATCCTTTCTCATGCTCTTTCTTTCCTTATTTTGTGTATGCTTTCATCGTTCGAAGTTATTGTGTCCTATCTTGTCACCTACCCCCAGACCTTTCCTGTGCATCATATCTGCAATTCACCCGATAATCGTAGTAAGTTGTAATATGTACATTTTATAATTTTATATTTTGCATTTGACAGATGTATATATATATATATATATATATATATATATATATATATATATATATATATATATATATATATATATATATATATATATATATATATATATATATATATATATATATATATATATATATATATATATATATATATATATATATATATATATATATATATATATATATATATGGCTTGTATATGTACAGATATGACGACCTCATCACTTTAAATAACTTGACACATAAATCACCACTGCAAGAGCTGGTGACAGCTTCGTGTGGGTTTCCTCATGAGGAACCAACAGCAGAGGTGACCCCAGGCTTCACTGGGAGCAGGGAGTAGATGATGATGATATCATGGTGTATATATTTAGTATACTAACAATTAAGTAAGTTTTATATGAATATTTATATGTGTATATAATGTTTCAATTGTCGTCTTCTGCTGTCCAAAATCACTTTCTTCCAACTCAATGGGTCCAAATTTAATGGTCAGGGAAAAGGAAAACTCTGAGGAAGATGGAAGCGGAGGTCGCCTGATATTCGTATCAGGATACCTGATACTTACAATGAGGTACTTGTTTCCTCTTAGTTTGAGGTACAAGTTGCCAGCAGTCGACGCTAGACGACTACATCAGACAGGTCTTGAAGACGCTTGCCTGGACTGGACAATCTCAGTAGTTACCCCTGAAGAAAAGAAACAGTCCAAAACACCTATGGGAATCAGCAGTGACTGAACCAGAGATCATCGACATCCAAAAGTACTGGCACAGTCTATAGACTCTGTAAAATTTCTACCCAAATCATCCCATGAAGATCAAAATTAAATGATTATTTTCCTTGTTAAACTGGCTTTCTTTATTTTTATCGTGTTAACTAAAAAGTGATTATTAAACATGTTATATGTAAATATAAATCTATAGTTGATTAATCATTAATGAGAGAATGTACACCAGTGTGTCTCAGGTTTTTTTAAAAATACATAACCATACAGAGCTAGTGAATTAATATTCTGCTGAATCACCTTCAACTTGGGGCTCCTAAAATATGAATCAAATCCTTTCCTCACAGAAGGAGCGGAGAATAATAAGTTCATAACAGCTTAGATGATCTCAGTTGTTATTCCTGCCTTTCTAGAAATTCCTATGAGGCTTCCTGAAATAGAAGTATTATTCTTCTATTTTTATCTCTGCCAAGAGTAATCTTGAGCGAAGGTTAATATCTTTTAAGACCCCCATCCTTTACTCGGGGTTTGCCTATTACTGGACCAATGCTGCAAAGCAGAGGAGACAAACCCGTGACAGATGTATAATCAAACATCTATTTTGGCACCACTATAGATAAAGTTGAAGGAACAAATAAGAATATTAAAATATGAATCCAAAACGCAAGAGTAGCTTTCATTTCACTAGGAAATATATGGACATCAAAAGAAATCAATTCCACCACAAACAAATCTGAATCTTTAACCCAGATGCCAAGGCAGGGCTACTGTATTGCTTGGAAACACGAAGATCAACAAAAATAAAGACTAGAAAAATACAAATGTGTATAAATAGATGCTTGTACATAATAGAAGGATTCAAATGGCACGACACGATCATCAGCGTGGAACTATTGGAGACAATTAGACAAATATCTGTGGAGCAGGATGCGAGAAGACAACGCTGTCTTTGGGTAGGACACTTATTGAGAAAACCAGTTTGTGGTATTATGAAGCAGTCACCCTGCTGGAATCCACAGCCTAAAAGAAATAGAGAGAGAGCAAAAAAACTAAAAGACAACAAAAACAACAACAACACATGGAGAAGAGAACTGAAGACAGACATGAAATGGATAAAGAAGACATGAAAATACCTTGAACGACTGGCACAGGACAGGAAGACTTTGATTGTACTGCCTGTGCTTCACGAAAAGCTGAAATGTAATGATGGTGGTATCTAACCTCTGTATGCCGACTTTTTCAGTCCAAAGGCCCAAAGATACATTGACGTCGAACGCCGCTTTTGCAACCGTTTTCACATCTCAGACTACGTGAAATACGAACGTCGCTATTGTATCAGTTGACAAACTTCTGACCCAATGATGTATTTTCAGTTAAAGCTAGTCCCATAACAGATACTGCCGAAAAGGAGTGAAGTGGTTGTCGTGAAGTCGAATTCACAAAACCGGCATTCTGACCAAAACAGTGCGCCATACTTTATGACAGTATATCCTTGATGAACCAATGGAATCTCTTCTGCATGTATCGAGTTTACAAAACGTTCTGCTTAACAATGGCGAGCTTAGATCTGTGTAACCTTGGTTCGATTAGAGGTAAGCTACAGACTTAGGAGCAAAGTACAGCATGGCAGAGATCAAGAATTCTATAATAGGAATGTTCATCTGATAGTGTGTGAAAAGATTTCCACGGGAAGTAACGTGGGAAGGAAGAAATCTCGATAGGACTGCATCGAGACATAAGGCAAGTCAAAAATTTTGGTGTTTAGGCTACACCTAGGAAAAGACGGTAGTATGATAGTAAAAGAGTATTTATTTAGATGGATAAAGAATAATTCAGGGTGTTATTAAGCATAAGATGAAGGAAATCGGTCCAGGAATAAGGAGGGTATGTAGATTACTAGTTTTTCAGATTTGTACAGCTGGACAATGTGTGCCTGCATTTCGGAACACAAAACACACATTAGCAGAAAAACCCTCTCTGTCGTCCGGCCTTGGCCTATATATAGGACGTGCCCTAAATGGAAATACTAAAAATTTCAAATACAGCGAGAGCGCGAGTTCTGTCAGAGAGAGACTTCTTTGCCTTTTGCATCTGAGAGCAGACTGCGTGACCATTAACAGCTCGACTGTATGTACTTGAGGGTAAGAAAGAATGTATATATATATATATATATATATATATATATATATATATATATATATATATAAATATATATAATATATATATATATATATAATTCTAGTTAATTAATTCACTTGTGCGTTAGGAAGTGTGTAGAAGTGTTTCAAACCATTGTGTAATTTTTGGAGGCCTTACCAGCCTGTGTATATTTAAATAAATTACGAATGGAAGCAGAAGGGTGTCCATGGTTTTTAGAAAAGCATTTAAAGAATTATTTCTTGATAGAATGAGACACACACCAGGAACAAAGGAAAGGATGAAAGGAATTGTATTACTGTATTGTTTTAAGCTATTACTTAGTATTTTATACAAGACCTAATCATTGTATGGAGGCGGATCATGGACTAATGGCTCTAACTAAGGATTTAGAGGAAAATTGTATTCACAGTGAACTGGATTTGGTTGTTACTGCTATTGTGTCCTGTGCGACTGCTAGCACCTTGTCTGAAAACTGTCTCACATCCCCTACGTCTATAATAAAGGGATAGTGATAGAGAATATAGTGGTTAATCCAATATGTTTCAGGTTAAATTCTGTCAACCACACACACTTTAAAGAGTCAGCCACTACTGCTGGAAATTGTGGTGCGAACGCCCTTGTTGTCTATAGGGCGAGTTACCCAGTATCCACGGCCTGGAGGAACTTCATGTGGCTTTTCCTTCCATGTCATGAGTGTGACAGACTTCAATTCACCAAGATAAGTGGCCAAACAAGGCTACTGTTCAGAGTATCCCGATGACACCACTATATTAAAATCAACATTCTAATAAAGACACATTTTATGATGACTTTTGGTGGGCATAGGTATAGTCAGTGATAGCCTAAATCAAATGACAGTGAAATAACAGTGTTATAAAGATATAGATATTCTACAAACAGCTAGTTCAACCAAGAGCGAAGGACTTGCTACAACTTGAGTGACTTTTTGCTAATTTAGAACTATTTTCAAATGTTTTATTTATTTAAATGATGTATTTAAAATTTGATTTTCTTGAAAACGTTTCAAACAGAAAAGAAAATCTGTAAAAATAAATTGTAAATATTTACCAGCAGACTTACTTAAATTCTTTAAGTTAAGTTACAGTTCTTGTTGGTAGATAGATTAGTTAATACCCCTAGCAGAGCTAATAATAATAATAATAAAATTAACAGAGGAGGATCTGGAGAGGGGCAAATAGGAACCTAGAGTAATATATTACCATCCTCTCTAGGAACATGTACAGCTTGATCCTACCTTTGATATCTATACACCCTTACTCTTTTCAGAGAAGGGGGTATTACTTATAAGACCAGAATCTTATCTGGCACTATCCTGGTATCACCTGATACAACTTTGTGTCCAGGATACTTATTAATTTCAATAACATCTACCTTCTCGTGACAGTGGTGGAGACTTCAGTATACTTGGTCTGGCTTTATGAGCCGGGGTGACCTATTCCCTTACGCGCTGCATTCACTTTCCCCAACTCATGAGCACAGACAGGTTCCCGTTGACAGTTGGATAGACTGACGCGTGACGCTACCAACTTTTGAATCCGGTAAGCGCTTTAATTGTATATTAAAGGTGTTGTTACATCGTTACTATAACTTTATATAAAATAACACATTCCGTTAAATACTAACGTCATCAGTACAATTTCCAAATCTGTGACCCAGTAATACGCTCAAGTCGTTGTCACAGCTGTTTTCAAAGTTAAATCAATTATATGCTATCTCATTTGTGCAAACTAAAATTAAATTAAATAAATACTACCTCATTTTTCAAACCCACACACTCAATAGATCGATGTTAGACGGGAAGATTACGTTCAGAACAACAGTATATTTTAGAGATGTTTCTGCCGTGTTTCCAAAACAAAAACAAAAAAACTAGACTTTCAGATTTAGAACTCTAAAAATTGCAAATGTTGAAAGCTTACATTTGTACACGCTAGAAATATGTTTCACGAGGGGAAAAAATAGTGAAAAATATCAATCAGGAAATTAGGAGATCTAGAGAAACAGGAGCAATAGATGTCTTATTTTAAAATAATATTAAACGACAGAGATCAACAGGTGCATTACTTTAAAGAAAATGATTGTGTAAGATGCAAGATGGAAGGTTTAGGATGAAGCATAATAAAAAATAATAAATCTTTTTAAAGAAGCAAAACATACAGATAGTAACGAGAGAGGTAAAAATAGTGTTTACATTTAGAAGCAATTTCCCAATAAGAAATAACAACAAATTAATATAACTCATCGATCATCGCATAATTCAGTGCGGTCTCCGAGAAGACCCAAAAAAAAAAAAGAGAGAGAGAAAAACGGGTAATCTCCCTCAGACGTAAGAATCAACTAATATGAAGTTGTGCATGGGGTGAGCAAGCTTAAAGTGTAAAACAAATAACTGCAGGAACTACTGGTGGAAGAGCACATAAACGCTTTGATGCCAGGCTTTCTGGGGACTAGCTACAGTTGGTGTCTCTGCGCTCCGTAGGGATTAAAAGAGAAACATGATTGGATCAATTAAGCAATTCTCGCAAACACAAAACAACGAACATAGAAAAGACACAGCTGTGACAAACAGGATGGTTGAAAATAAAACCACTTTAAGTAAAGAATGAAAAACGCAATAGAGATAGAGTTACACACATGTGCAAGAAATTTTAATTAATTAGAAAACAAATAGGAATGAAAAAAAGACCATTATAAAAATATTCCCGTCTCCCAAATGAAAAGAAAAAAGAAAAGGGGAAGTAACAAAATTAGCAAAAGAAAATCACAGCAGAACAGAAAGACAACACCAAGAAAGAAAATAATATTGTTATAACAGAAAGACAACAGATCTACACTGTCGTGAGTTAGTCTGTTTCACAACACGGTCTTCTGTATAATTCTAAGTAACTCTGACCACACCGCGCGCCCATACATTGTAAGAACTATATGATACATTGGCCAATGGAAAGACTTCCTTATTCGTGTGTTTACTGAAACGTACTAGGATTAACATGGAGTCTCAATCCGTGCAACCGAGTGAAGGATGCCATTTAATTACATAAATAGGAAAGAAGTACCACCGGGAAGAGGTCTATAATTCAACAACAGGAATGTTACTTTAGAGGTAGGTGTAAAGACTTCCTCGAAAAGTAGTTTATTAAGAAAGAAATATCTAGTGGAAGGCCTCGACACATCAGGTTAGTCCCTAATTTAGCTGTTTAAAGTATGAATAGAATAAAATGCACTTAGGAGACTAAAAGATTATTAGATAAATAGATAAAAAATAATTCAGGGTATAATTTAAGCTTTGGATGAATAAAATCGCTCCAGAGATAAGAAAGATAATTGGGAAAATAGTTTTTCATAATTGAACAGAGAGACAAATTATGCCTCATTTTGAGATTCGCAATACCACTTTAGCCCCTACGTTCCGATACGCCGGATGTGCTAGTATAAATAGACCTTACCCTTGCTAAATTGAGGCCATAAGATTTGAAAAGCACAGCGAGCAGAAAAAGCGGTAAAATTGTTAATGAAGTGTGCCTTTGCCAACTGCATTTGAAGAGCAGACCATAGATGCCCATTAACAGCTCGTCTGTGTGTATGTCTGAGGGAAAGAAAGAATATATATATATATATATATATATATATATATATATATATATATATATATATATATATATATATATAATTATATGTATTTCTATTAATTCACTACAGTGTGCGATAGGGAGTGTGTAGACGTGTTTCTGCAACCATTGTTTAATTTCTGAAGGACTTACCAGACTGTGTATATTCAAAATAAATTGCGAATGATGGCAAAAGTGTGTCTGTAGGTTTGGAAAAGCATTTAAAGAATTATTTCTTGTTGGAATGGGACACATACCAGGAACATAAGAAAGGATGACAGAAATTGTTTTAATGTATTGATCAAGGTATTACTTAATATTTTATACTAGACCAAATCATTGTATGGAGGCGTAGCATGGACAAATGGATCTAACTAAGGATTTAGAAGGAAAGTGTAGTCACGGTGAACTGGCTATGGGTAATACTAGTATAAATTGTCCTGTGCATCTGTTAGCACATTGTCTGACACTGTCTATCATCTCCATCTTGTGTAATAATGGAATAGTGATGGACCATGTAGGGGTTACGTTTATTTTTGTTTCAGGTTTTATCCTGAAAACTACACCAACTTAAAAGAGTCATCCACCTCTGCTGGACTCTGTGGTGCGAGTGCTCTTGTAGTCAACAGAGCCAGATACCCAGCTTCCACTGCCTGAAGGAATTCATAATAACTTGTCCGTCCATGGCAGGAGTGTGAACGATCTCTAAACAACAGATAAGTGGCAAAACAAAGCCACTAGTCATCGTATCCAGATTATACCCCGACATTAACAAACAAGATACTAATAAAGACAGCCTCCAGTGTATGACGAAAAGTGTGAACATAAATTTACCCATTACTAGCTTCTCAGTCAAGAAATAGTGACAAAACTCATTAGTATCATATAAATGTTCTTTAAAAGGAGATAATTAACCCAGGTGATAACCTTCAACAAGTGAATGACTTTTTAAGATTGTTAATTATTTTCAATGTTTATTGATTTATTGTTGTAAATAAATTTGATTTCATTTCAAACTTTCCAGACCGAAAAGAGAAACTGTATAGGCTAAATAAATTGTAAATATTTACCAGCAGACTTACTTACTTATTAAAATTGAGTTTATGTTCTTGTTGGAAATAATTTTGTTAATATCCCCTAGCAGAGTCAACAATAATAATAATAATAATATAATAATCAAGGGAGGATCTTGAGAGGGAGCCCATAGGGATCCAGGATAATACAATAACATCATACCTGGAAACTTATACAGCTTGACCCTACCTTTGATATTCATACACCCTTACTCTTTTCAGAGAAGGGGGTATTACTTATAAGACCAGACTCTATCTGGCACTATCCTGATATCACCTGATACAACTTTTTGTCCAGGATATCTTATATTTTAATAACATCTCACCCCTCTCGCGACATACACAAAAGAAAAAATATTAGCACATCTGAGACCAGCTTATAAAACAAATGAAGGAGAGAGAATGACAAGGAAATAAAAGAAAGGGGGAAAAAAGATTAAACGTCGACTCTCACCAACAATCGATCACAAGCCAGCATGTATGGATTGCGTGTGAGTGACGTCACAACCTCGATCTGGCCATGCACTAATCAGCGCTGATGTCGGCCTTGCCTAAACTGCTTAGTGTCGTCTGCTTCAAATCGTGCACCCCAGGTATTGGCGAGATTTTGTTTCCCTTGGCTTAATGCAATTAAAATGTAAATTTTCGTGACACTAAAGGCTATTTCAGTTATGTGCGGTTAAAAGTTCGTTAAATCTGGGATAGATCAGGACATGACTTTCGTTAAATTTGGGATAGATGTGACATGACTTTCGTTCAATTTGGGATAGATGTGACATGACTTTCGTTAAATTTGGGATAAATGTGACATAACTTTCGTTAAATTCGCGATACAAGTGACATAACTTTCGTTAAATTTGCGATAGATGTGACATAACTTTCGTTAAATTTGGGATAGAAATGACATCACTTTCGTTAAATTTGCGATATAAGTGACCAGACTTTGTAGGGAGACAACGGAAGAATAAGCCTAAAGCTTGACTCGCTGCGTGTTGTTCCCGGGTGTCTCTGAGGAGACAACAAAAGAATATGGCTACTGCTCCATCAGGCACGTCGTAGAAGGCGAATACTATGAGATTGTGGATGAGGCTGGCACCCTCATCACATAAAACAAACTGCCACAGAACCTACCCCTCTGCAAGACCATGTGACAACTTGGTGCAGCTTTCATGCAAGGGGACCAGCTGCAGTGGTGGTTACATGTTTCAAAGGAAAATGATGATGATGATGATGATGATGATGATGATGATGATGATGATGATGATGATGATGATGATGATGATGATGATGATGATGATGATGATGATGATGATGATGATGATGATGATTGCTTCTTCATACAACTTGTATGATGTTGTACATGGGGCTGGCGACCTCGTCATGCGAAACAAATTGCTACAGAGACCATCGCTGAAAGAGCTTAGGGATTATTACAAAGGCGTCCTGCAAATAGGGGAGCAACTGTGTTGGTGGGCCCATGCTCACATGAAATGATTGAAGGACAAGATAATATCATCATCATCATCAATTTCTAGTCGCACCTTATTGAACATATACCCTGCACAGATTTTCATACTGAGCTTTTCTTCAGCTATGCCCACTATATTCCTATTTTTATTAGCCATTCTTGTCTAGATTCGCTTTAACATTGCCACACGTCACTTACCCTATGGTTTCTTGTCTAGGTTCGCTTTAACATTGCCAATCAATCACTTACCCTATGGTTTCTTCTCAAGGTTCGCTTTAACATTGCCACACAATCACTTACCCTATGGTTTCTTGTCTAGGTTCGCTTTAACATTGCCACATCACTACCCTATGGTTTCTTGTCTAGGTTCGCTTTAACATTGCCACACAATCACTTACCCTATGGTTTCTTGTCTAGGTTCGCTTTAACATTGCCACACATCACTTACCCCATGGTTTCATGTCTAGGGTCGCTTTAACATTGCCACACATCACTTACCCTATGGTTTCTTGTCTAGGTTCGCTTTAACATTGCCACACAATCACTTACCCTATGGTTTCTTGTCTAGGTTCGCTTTAACATTGCCACACAATCACTTACCCTATGGTTTCTTGTCTAGGTTCGCTTTAACATTGCCACACGTCACTTACCCTATGGTTTCTTGTCTAGGTTCGCTTTAACATTGCCAAACAATCACTTACCCTATGGTTTCTTCTCAAGGTTCGCTTTAACATTGCCACACGTCACTTACCCTATGGTTTCTTGTCTAGGTTCGCTTTAACATTGCCACACGTCACTTACTCTATGGTTTCTGTGGTAAAGTGGGATGATATAAATATTTATAGGGGACTTAGTGTACTGACTGAGATCAGCTGTGAAGGTATCTGTATCTAATAGGTGTAGTGTTTTACAGATAACCTTACTTGCTACCACATTTATACCTCAGTCAGAATTATTATGGAATATGGTGATGACTACGTTGAATGTCTAGGGTATGTATATGATGAAGTGTAAGTCACAACAACAACAGACAGATAAACAATTTAATTTATTCCACCACACTTGACAACACTGTGACACTCACACACATTTAACACTCTATAAGACTATCTTAAATGAGTCACTGGTAAAGTTTCAAATATATATGTATTAATTACTTTCACTAATATATATCCTGATTCAACTACAAAGTGAACCAGGAATCACAATCAAATGTAATCACAATTTATATGTACAGAATTTATAAATATGAACCTTGTAGTGACATATTTTATTAATATTATCCTATGTGTGTCAGTTGTGTAGTAGTACTATGAGGTAATACTGGTGTTGTTTTTCAAGCTACGTTGTTATTTGTCATCATGACTTCAAGTGTTTGTTTATCTGGGAAATAGTATGGGGGAAAAGTTCACAGTTCCTGTCAATTTAAACAAGGTATTGTCCCTCTTTTTTACTAAAATGTCAATTTTTGAGGGGACACATAATGTTGAGCTCCACTGGCCACGGAAGCTTATCTGTCGTGATGGCGGCAGGAAAAGACTCCTCTGCTCGATAGCTTCCCTGTGTTCTGGAGACACCTCACTAGTCACTATCTGGACCCAGGAGTATGCTGTCAGCCTCCAGATTCAGCAAAGCTCAGACCAGGTGCTGCTCAATAACTTTAGGACCACAGTCCCTGAAACAAGAAGGTTGTACCTCCTACTTCATAACTAATTTATAATCTATTTCCAGACTGAACACAATACATAACAAACACTGAGTTCAGAGCGGTAGGCCAATTGCTATCTTCATCTGAAACAATTGACATCAGTATACTCCTCCCTAATGGTTACTACGCCTCTGCAATTCCAGCATTATTTCTTTCTAGTCAATAAGATAGGTGTCAGTGTACTGTTTGGCAATTCCATGCAGTTTTACTTTCCTCCGACACCTTCTGTTCAGGTTGGAGCACTACATAGGCTTTGCCTCATGTTCGCTACTGAACCACACACATATACAGACATAAATTATCAATTTACATTCAATTTTCATTAAAAAGATATCAAATATTTCAAGCTTACCACAATTCATGGAAATAATACAGAATTACGTTGACTGGCAATGAATAGGCACCAAATCCGACCTGCCACTGTCTCAGGCTTTTATTTAGAAAAATATAAGCTGAATCTCAACGCACTGTTGCTTTAGAAAGTTTATTTGAAAATGTGGTGCTGACCTGACGCTCCTAACTGACTATATTGGCGGGTCTAACCAATCGAGCCATGTTTACACAAGCGTTTGAAAAAAAAAAGTACCCTTCCTTCCGTCTCCCCTAACAACAAAAGATAGTATTTGTAGCCCGACTAATCGTGTTTAGCCTTACATTTATTGCGCTCCAATCAAATAGGATTTAACATGGGGACCTATTTCCCGTACAATGGTGGTGTCAAAATCTGCCACTGAGCGATTCTGATTTTGGGGTTGTCTGACACCCTCACTATTTCTTTTGGCTATAATTTGTTAATTCCTAGACTATTTGCGTAACGTTTAACATATTCTTTGTCAGCAAGTCCTAAGGAACCCAAATATATAAATTTAATGGGGCTAAGGGGCTGCGTTCAAAATATGCATTTTCTAGGATAGTCGTGTAGTTGTTTTTTATCACTGTCGATTTGAAAAAAAGTTAGTGCATGTGGCCTTACACGCGTGATGGTAGTAATTGTATAGCGAGACGCGGGTTAGTGTTGCATGTGTTCTGGCTTTCAGCCCTCCCTTCTCTCTATCCTAATTCCATCTGTCTTTCGTTTATGGTAACTTAGTGTATAAAATGACATGAATGGAATATTAAATATAGGTCGGCTTGCGTATCTCAAGGTTTTTCTTCGAAAGGCAGTACACGTTTTATCGTAGAAGGCGTGTATTGAAGCAGTAGGCTTTTACTATCAAAGTGAAACGTTACAATTTGCAGACGAAGTAGAAAACAAGGGGGATTTCGAGTACAGTCATTGTGACAGCACTGTTCTTTACCATTCTTCTTTCCTGTTATTGAAATTATTTGTTAGGCTTTATATTTACCTGATAATTTATATATGTGGATTAGAATATTCCACGACATCTCCCCTTTAAAAACAGACATTATATGTCAGTCCTTTATTCTATATACACATAGAGAAATTTATTATTATTTCCTGGGGTTTACGGTGATTCTCATCACACGGATGGCGGCTTAAAAAATCCGCTCCCAGATTTGTTTTTCCACTTATATACTCTATGCTAAACTCAAATGGCTGCATCAGTAATGACCAACGGAGTAATCTAGAATTTTCATGTCTAGCCTGCGCTAGAAACGAAAAGGGTTTGTGATCCGTTTGCAACTTAAATGCCTTCCCATACAGATAAATATTGAATTTCTTTATCGCCCATATTACTGCAAGACATTCTTTTTCGCTAGTTGAGTAGTTGATTTCAGCTTTATTCAACTTCTGCTAGCATATGCCACTGGGCTTAATTCCCCATCCAATGCATCTGATTTCTGTAGTAGAGTGCACCTAACCCAATATTACTGGCATCCGTCCTTACTATGAATTCTTGACTTAAGTCAGGTAATTTCAAAATAGGTTTACTTGTGAGCTTTTCCTTCAATTCCTGGTAAGCGAATTCGCATTGTGGAGTCCATGCAATTCGATCTGGATTTCCTTTACGTGTCAAATCAGTTAACGGTGCACATATGGAATTAAAGTTTTTGATATACTTTTGGTAGAAACCACATAATGAGACAAAGGATCTCACGTCTTTCTTGGTTTGTGGTCTCGGGGCTTTCTTTAGTTTCTCTCAAACTAGCTTTGGCGTCTGGGGTCATTTTCCCTGATAAACTGTGTGTCCCCAAGGAATTCTAATATTCTTTACATCCAAACGCCAAATATTTGGTTGTGGTCGGGACTGGCTCTAAATTCGCATCCCTAATGTTTCGATTAAACCAGCCCATGATCAGAGAGTCAATGTGCTTCCCTCAATATGATTTTCTGTATGCATATAAAGGATATCATCCATAGAAATTGTGATGAATACATGGATTACTATCAGAGGTTCCCAATTAATTTTCTCATCATTCTAAGAAGAAGACACCTAGGTGC
>JAMPIV010018123.1:0-43172 GCA_024509875.1 Oreohelix idahoensis
ATATATATAAACAACAATCAACAGTTGCTGATGTTACAGAGACAACTAGGGAGGCCAACAGTCGCTGTTAATGTGGAGGAGATGGTTGTTTGGAAAATAGAAGTGGGGTGGATTTGGTCGTGATAGATGATGCATTTGGTAGAAAGCGGGATGTTGAGGTTACAGTTGGTTGAATGAGTGGAGTATTTCGGCAAGTACGACCTCCAAGTGTAAGGTGCATAATCCAAGAGTCGTTGTTGATGTATGAAATTATAAAAGGCTGGGTATGTGGGTTGATGTGGGTAAACATGTGACGACAGCGATGATGGGTGAAACTCTCATTGGTGTCTGGGACGACAGCGGACATGGTGGCATTTTTGTTGATGAAGGCTGAGCAGATTGAATTGGATCACTTACAGACCTTTGAGAATGAAGTGGGTCAAGTCGGTGTTGTCGAGGAGGGTCGTCTGTGGCAGAAGGTTGTTGAAGGCAGACATTGTTGGTTTCCTGCACATCCGTGGTGGTAAGAATAGGTACAACGTGATGATCCTGATTTGTCTGATGATTTTGGGCGGCTGGTGTTTAAAGTTATGGGTAGTGATGGAAAATGAAGGTCATAATTGGCGTTAGATGAGTAGCTATTTGTATTCACATGGTGTTTGGATGGATATATGGATGCTGATGTGCGAGTTGTGCCTTTAAGAGTACTTTCTGGGTATTTTATATTTGTCGCTAACATACTGGTCCCTTGGCTGGACAATGTAATGTCGCCGCTGTAAAGATACTTCCTAGGGTCTCCAGATGTGGCAAGGAAGACCGAGCTCTGATCTATGAAAACATGTTCATTTCTGAGGCAGTGTGTTTAAGTTAAGCATTGTTAATTTCAACACATTTGCGGTAATAGGCATAGATTGGCGGGATAATAGAGGAAAAATAAATTTTGGCATTATTGAATGGAGACCGAAATATGAATGTGATCTCGTTTGGGTCTGTCTGTGAGAGTTCAATGTCTTTTATTGAGTCTGACAGACCTATGTGCACAGTTATTCTAGTTACAGAGAGATCCGGCGAAAACCGTTTAAGGAAGGTCAGTAGGTCGTGAGTTGATGCCCAGTTCTTGAAGCGAACAGACACCGAATCAGTATCACCAGTTAATAGTTTTGACTGTTGAAGCTCCTTCATGGTTTGGTCCCCAAAGATGAGATGTTTTCTTCTGTTCGTGTAGTTGCCAGTGATAACAGCTGTTGCTTCCTTTGTCCCAGTTGTGCTGTGGCTGCTATAAGTCTTGTGGTGTGCGCTGGCAGCAGCCGGTCGAAGTGGCGGGTGGCGATTTGAAATTTTGACCGGAATTCTGCAGACATTGGCTACAGGATTTTCCGGAGTGTCCAAGGGATTACGTTCATTAAGGCGGAGTTCTGAATGTAGTATTTGTTGTTGAGGTCGGACGCTCTCCGCACGTTTTTGTTTGTGACCCAATTCGTTTGTGTGCTGTTGTGTAGGCTGCTGCTGAATTTGAGTTTTGCTGTTTTCGTAGCTACTTTTTAGAGACACGTGATCAGCCTGAAGCTGTTCGTAAGATTTTTTAAGACAGCTCAGTTCAGCTTTCAGTAGCTCCATCTCAGATGTTATTTTTGTATACATATCATCATGTGGTGATAGTATAGTGTGCTTGCGTGGTGTCCTTTCTAGACTACTATCAAGAAAACCTATGAATGAATTATGCTCTGTCTCTGTAATGGTAGGTCTCGTTGTAACGGAAGGCGTCTCTGTAATGATAGATCTTGATGTAGAGGAAGGTGTGTCTTGTACCATCTGTAGTTGTTTGTCATACTCCTGAACGAATGTATCAGAGACAACGGGAAAGGAACAGCATGTGAGGGCTAATTTCTGGGCATCGGAAGTGGTTGGTGCATTGTTGATAACAGCTGTTGACGTTATAGCCATTCGACTGACTCCAGCAGTAGTTGCTGTTTCCCATAAATGATTTAAATCTTTCTGGATCCACTCTTTAACTGCAGTCTCTGAGCCTTGAACCATAATCTTGTTCGACGTATTATAGAAATGGAGAAAAACGTGTCCAGTAGAAATGACATCTTCGACATGAGCACCATTAGCGTCAGTGCGAGATTCAATTGAAGCGATAGATTTATAGTAGGCCTTAGACAAGAGATTTTAACAGTTGCTATGAGATATCAAGCAGCTCAGAAAGAAATAGCTGGAGTTAAAAGGAAACAAGTAGAACATAATAGGCCAACCCAAAACCAGGATGAGTATGATAATAGAGACCAACACCAACAACACAGATACAAACAAGGGTATGACAAACCCAGATATGACCAAAGAGACAGGAACCCGCAGGTACAAGTTAATAAACCCTACAGACAGGGAAATAAGTGGTGCAAAATTTGCAAAATGAACAACCACAATACAATTGAATGTGGTAGGAAAGTTCCTCCATATCACGCTGCATGTATGATAACAGTGGGAAAGGGCAGGAAGGACCTGACAGACAGTCAGACAAACCTTCATCATCCCCCTATCTGTGAAGAAGTAACATGTAATGGTACCAAAGTCAAGTGCCTTTACGATTCAGGATTGGAATATGACTCAGTTGTGAGTGCAACCCTGGTGCACCCTGACCAGTATACCACAGGAAAGGTGGAGATACAAGGGGCATTACAAGGAACAGCCACCATGACACTTCCCATTGCTAGAATCAATGTCAAGACTCGCTATGTGGAAGGAGTGATCATTGCAGCAGTGTGTGATGATCCTAATTACCCGCTGGTGTTAGGAAAGAGACATGTTTTCTTGGGTACACCAAAAAAAACCTGTGATCATGGCAACGCTCCAGACCAGGTCAAGTCCCAGGAAGGAGGAGGGATCACCACTTAATATTCATCCTAATCAGATGAGAAAGGTTCAGGCCAAAAATAAAACATTAAAACCTTGCTTTGGCAAATTGTCAGGCAGCCATAACCCCCCTAAGAAAGGACAATTTTATTTGAAGGATGGACTGCTTTACAGGAAAGCTGGAGCAAAACCAAAAGGATATGGACAGTTAGTACTGCCACTGAGTTAGAGGGATAAAGTTATGGAAATAGCACATGTTGTATCAGATGGTGGACATGGGAAAATTGGTACCACCTGTCAAAGAGCATCTGTGAAATATTATTGGCCAGGCGTAGCTGGGACATTGCTCACTATGTAAATTCCTGTGCACAATGTAGCAAGGTAAATCCCACACGGTGGGAAAATCAACAGGACCTAGTCACGCATTGCGACGAACGTAGGCCTGAAAATGAAAATAAAAAGGATAAGGTAGACACCGTGAATAGGACTGCACCTTTTCACGCCCAGTCTTCCAATAAACCAGTGACCATGGCAACTCTCCGTCTCGTACTGAGAGGGGAATCAACCCATCCCGCGCCGACACAATTGTGTTCAAAATTCATGGAACTGTCTAAAAATAGAGTGGTTAGTCCGCCTACTTTGAAAATGAAACTAAGTGATAACTCCAGAAAAGTTGGGAGTGGGAGATTGGCCAATTGGCCTAATGTTCAGCTCACTTCATTATATGGCTATTAAATTAGCATTATGAAGGGCACCGGTGACAGTGGTAGTTGGCCGGCCATACACAGTCCAGTGGAAGTATTGTACAGACATGGACTGAGAATATATTATAGCAATGCTAACGGGAGAATTGATTCTTGGTGCAGGAAATTCCTTTTCCCATATTATATGATTTCGCCAGTGACGTTAAGCTGAGAAAACACCCGGTGAATATAGACTCTGCCTGGATTTGGGAAATAATTACAGGATAACAGAGTCATTAGTGAATCTAGATAAGGGTATTACCAGATTCCAGTCAAGCCTGAGCACAGACCATTGTTGGCTGTTGTTACGGTAGTTCTATTGCAGTCGTCTGCTATAGGTTGGCAGCGTGCAATTTTAGGGGTTACGGCATTTAATATAATCTAAGGTAAATAATTCTTGGACTATTGAACGCTATACACTCAATCGAATTATGACGTGGTAGCGTTGATAGGTCACGCACCGTGACTAAGATACAGGACCCTTTTTACGTTGACCATCAAGCTGTGAAGACGCGTCCTATATTCGTCCAGTGTTAGGCATAGTATTGCCACATATTTATATAAGTGCTCCTAAGTAGGGACTCAGGGTCAGTCCAAGTTATATGAATCAAATAATATAATAGGTTAGTAGATAACCTACTTCAAGGAAGATTATTTCAGTCCATAATATTATATTTATCAGACGCATACGCTCATTGTCGGCCGTTGGAAACCCCAACTGCGCGTGCACACAGCTATGATGTTCTGGCTATATTAATTCGTTTTACTGGACACGGACTGAGATTATGATACGGATTCAAATGTATTCTATTATAGATGTATGCTATCAATGAATAATACTTGTGATGTCTTCATCTGTTGTTTTGTCAATAAACGTTTGGACTCAATGAAGGACTTACCCACATTACTTCGATTATGGTTGGTTTACTTCGACTTGAGATATTGATTGTTGTTTGACCTGATGAACTCTTCTTCATATGAAGTTTATACTAATGATAATCAGGTTCATACGGAACCAATGTTTTCTTGGACCCTCATTAATTAACGAAACCCATTTGTATTGACTTCAACTGAGATGATGATGAATAAGAAAAGCATACATATTCAATTAATAATAATAGAATGAGAAACCCAAAAAACCGAACGAACCCCCGCAACAATGGTGGCCAATTGTGGCTGTGGACTTTTAAGTCACACTAGATCAAGCAGAATCGAAATGGACAATTTTTCTATTTGTACACCGGTGACGTCATACCATAGCAACGTAACGAACTCAGCTGAATGGTAGCGCCATACATCGACTGTCAAATAATTCTGTCAAAACACGTCTTCGAACGATGGAAGCTAATTTCAACTGTCATGAACTATTCATACGAGTTCCTTATCCCATTGGTGAAACAGGCACTGTAAAAAACCTATCGTGTCTAAAAGCTAAGTACCTGTTTGTACTTTAAAAAATGTTCGGTCCATGTTATTCACCGGCACGTCCTTTCAAAAGCATCTGTTAACCGTTGTATGTTTTATGTTCCTATATGTATTTATATCGTGTAGTTAATTTTCGTGGTCGGTAGGAGGGGATCAGAACTGAACTTATGGCTTTTCGAACGTCAAGGGCAGTTCTGATTGTTCCTTAGGGCCGTTAAATGATCACATTTGGCGAAAAACCCCATTGATGATTATGCCGATGGGCCTGTTTGTTTGCATTTGCTATGATTTGACCTTGCGTGTTAGGTGTCCAGTTTTGTGAATAACTAGTGTATTCTACTGTATTCAGTTTCATTTTATTGAGTTTTGTACTATTGTTTGTAATCTATCTCGTTAATCCTGACCTTGCTATCTTTATGTTCATTTATATGTATTCCCACAAAACGGGAAGGAAGTGGAGAGTGGAAGAAGCTGTTGATGCTGCCCAAGAGTCACTCAAACTGAGGGAGGTAATCGGATACACACAGACGAATAGACGGGGATTTGGTCATGGAGACATCCGCTGGTGGTCCAAGGCATCAAGCAGGGAGCGCAGAGACATGGTTGTTCATGAGATACGAGAGGCTGAGAATGATAAGAGGTTGCAAAAAGCAGTGCAGCAGGTCCAACAAGGCCAATGGACTACATGGGAAGGAGCCCTGCAGAGGTCCTTGACATGGAATGATATATGGCATATGGCACCTCTTAGGCTCAGCTTCGTGGTTAGATCAATGTATGACCTGCTGCCGTCGGCCACCAACCTTGTGAAATGGGGAAAGTCGGATGATGAGCAGTGCCCCCTGTGCCAGGGGAGGCAGACACTCGAACACGTGCTCTCAGCGTGTAAGGTGTCATTAGGGCAAGGGCGATACACCTGGCGCCATAACAAAGTGCTAAATGAGCTTGCTGCGACAATAGATCTAGCAAGGATGAAGGCGAACAGCAAACCCAGGCCGAGCACCGCAAATACATACTTTCTGAGGGCAGGAAAGTCAGCACACCCCAAACCGAGTAAACCAGGTAGCAGTTTACCATCTCTTCTTGATTGTGCAAACGACTGGGAGATGGCGGTAGACCTACCTGGACGAGGGGCATATCCAGAGAGTATCAGGAAATCGCGGAGACGGCCGGATATAGTGCTTCATTCTTCTTCAACGCTTCAGGTCATACTGATTGAACTGACCGTGCCATTTGAATCCAGATTAGACGAGCAACATTCGTTCAAAGCGGCCAATATAGTGATCTGGCCGCGGATCTGAGACACGAGGGGTTCACTACAAGGGTCATGGCTGTTGAAGTGGGCGCAAGAGGGCTTGTGGCTGCATCAATGTATGATCTATTGAAACTGTTGGGGTTGAAGGGACAGGCGAGAACAAGGACACTGAAGAGGCTTAGTGAAACTGCCGAAAAGGCATCAGGCTGGCTGTGGAACAACCGCAATGGGCAATGGAAATCGTGACAATAAACGCTGCGGTACAGAAAACACCAGGAATTTTTCTAAGTCCACAAAACGCTGAGTTTTGTGGTGTACTAGTGAGCGGGCTGTGACTGAGGGGCAACAGACGATGTATATTATAGGAGGTGTCAGTGTCAGAATTTCAGTGGCTAGGCTCGGCGGCTTCGCGATGGTGTCTCAGTGTGTGCGACGGAACGAACGGAATAATTTGTCTTCTCTTTGTTACTTTCACAATTGCCTCCACGGCTGGCGGAGTTGTGGATTAAAGTTGCTACCATAAGTGAAATGGGTTCATTTTCGATACAAGACAACAGGAGGCTGAGACGCTTGGGAGTCATGACCCAAGTGGGCCCGCCCCCCTTAGAGTGTAAAGGAGTATACTGGGCCGAAACACTTGTCTGATGGGGGGACTTCTTCTGATGATCAGATTGCCTCCTGTTGTATCGCTCTGTAAAGAGTTTCCTATCATAGTTACATGGTCAAACCAGTGACGATCGGGAAAAGACCGATTGACTTCTGGAAAGACAGATGACACTGGGAAAGACTAGAAACCGGCTGACCGGGTTAGCACCCCGTAAGCTGTATTCAATTGCTACAGGACCCAAAAATGATAGATGCCCCCAGGATTCACCGAAAGGGGGGGAGAATGATGAATCCACAGGCGCCTCATTGGAATCGACCAGACCCGTTACACGGACTTCGAGCTCTGAACAACGGCTGGAATTTCCATGTGCCTGTGGTAGGGAGTTCTCTACTCAGAGAGGAATGAAAATCCACCGAACGAAAAAGGGGTGTGGGAGGTCATCTGGGGGAGATCAACAGCGCTCTGTCTCGACGGATAAGACGTTAGAAGAACGCAGCCAGGAGTCAATCCACAGTGCTGAGTACATTCAAGTTGATCTGCCTGATGATGATCTCACACACTTCTTGGACGGGAAGAGAGATGCAATCAAGTTTCCACCTGCCAGTGCAAAAGGGCTTTGGGAACAGCTGGACGAAGCCTTGGCAAAAGAGTTGGATAACAACCTGAAGCAGATAAGTTTGGAGAAGAAGCTGGAAATCTTCGGCGACATAATATATCTGCACTGTCGCAAAGAGTTCGGAGTGAGGGAGGCAAGGGAAAGTAACCCACCACGAAAAAGTAGAAGACAAATTAAAATAGAAGAAATCAGGAAACAGAAGAAGCATGCCCGAAAACTTTTCAAGAACGCAGTTGCCACAGAGAAGGAAGGGTTACGACAGGTTTGGGAGCACCTGAAAGGCCAACATAATGCCCTTTGTAGAGCAGAAAGGTTGTGCAGGAAGAGAAGGAAGACTCGAAGGGATAGGGAAAGATTCTTCAGGGAGCCCTTCAAGTTTGCCAAAGAACTGTTTGAGCAGCCACGGTCGGGTACGCTAAACATCAAGAAAGAAGACCTGGAAGAACACCTTAGAATGACATATTCAGATGGTCGCAAAGATGAGCCGCTCAGCAGCATGGCAGGCCTTAAATGGCCGAGTAAGCCAGGAGCTGAATTTAACACCAAGCCCCCAACGGTGCAAGAGGTAGAAAGCATTGTCCAGAAAGCTCGGTGCAAGTCAGCTCCAGGTCCTAATGGTGTTCCATATGTGGTGTATAAGAGATGCCCTGAAGTGCTCAAACGACTGCTCCGTTTACTAAAGAATGCGTGGAAAGCCCAGCTTGTAAGCAAGGAATGGAGAAAGGCGAACGGAGTCTACATCCCGAAGGAGCAAAATTCCACAGACATCAGTCAGTTCAGGCCAATCTCACTACTCAATGTGGAAGGGAAGATATTCTTCTCAGTGATGGCGAAAAGACTCACTACATACCTCCTGGCAAATGGGTACATTGACACTACCATTCAGAAAGGAGGTATCCCATGTACACCAGGATGTCTAGAGCATGCCACAATGATCTGGGAAGCAATCCAAAAGGCAAAGTCTGACAGAACAAACCTCCATGTAATCTGGTTGGATCTAGCGAATGCTTATGGATCCGTTCCACACCAGATGTTGTGGCAGGCCCTAGAAATGTATCATGTTCCACAAGAGATTGCAGCAATGCTGAAGCTGTATTTCGCAGGGTTTGCTGTCAGATTTTCAACCAGAGAGTACACAACGAAGTGGATTGGCCTTGAAGTTGGAATTGCAATGGGGTGTACCATCTCTCCGATACTATTCGTGATGGCTATGCAGGTAATCCTCAATGCGGCCGAAGGAATGGCTATAGGTCCAAAGCTTGGGGGAATGTGTCACATGCCACCGCTCAAAGCATTCATGGATGACACAACAATTCTGACATCAGATGAACATCAGGCCCGGAGGATGTTAGAACGCCTGGATGAACTAGTCAGCTGGTGCAGAATGAGCTTCAAACCCAAGAAGTCGAGAAGCCTATCAGTCAGGAAAGGGAAGATAGCAGAAGACATATTCGTGGTTTCCAACCAAAGAATCCCTACTGTCATTGAGGAACCTGTTAAAAGTCTTGGCAGGGTGTACGATGCCTCATTAAAAGACTCGAAGGCAGTGCAACAGACAATAGAAATGGCAGACAGAGGGCTACAGATCATAGACCAAAGCAGACTCTTGGGAAAGTTCAAACTGTGGTGCCTCCAGTTCATGTTGATACCGAAATTGCTGTGGCCACTGCTTATATATGAAATAAGCACAAGTACAGTCGAAGCTATAGAGCAAAAGGTCAACAAGTTCATGAGAAAGTGGCTAGGGGTACCACCAGGTCTGTCAGATGTAGCACTGTACTGCAAAAAGTCAAAACTTCTGCTTCCTTTCAAGTCAGTTGTTGAAGAGTACAAAGTTGGAAAGGCAAGGCTTGCAATGATGCTACGCGAGTCAGCTGATGACGTGGTTAAGTCCATTCAGCCTACACTGAAAACGGGAAGGAAGTGGAGAGTGGAAGAAGCTGTTGATGCTGCCCAAGAGTCACTCAAACTGAGGGAGGTAATCGGATACACACAGACGAATAGACGGGGATTTGGTCATGGAGACATCCGCTGGTGGTCCAAGGCATCAAGCAGGGAGCGCAGAGACATGGTTGTTCATGAGATACGAGAGGCTGAGAATGATAAGAGGTTGCAAAAAGCAGTGCAGCAGGTCCAACAAGGCCAATGGACTACATGGGAAGGAGCCCTGCAGAGGTCCTTGACATGGAATGATATATGGCATATGGCACCTCTTAGGCTCAGCTTCGTGGTTAGATCAATGTATGACCTGCTGCCGTCGGCCACCAACCTTGTGAAATGGGGAAAGTCGGATGATGAGCAGTGCCCCCTGTGCCAGGGGAGGCAGACACTCGAACACGTGCTCTCAGCGTGTAAGGTGTCATTAGGGCAAGGGCGATACACCTGGCGCCATAACAAAGTGCTAAATGAGCTTGCTGCGACAATAGATCTAGCAAGGATGAAGGCGAACAGCAAACCCAGGCCGAGCACCGCAAATACATACTTTCTGAGGGCAGGAAAGTCAGCACACCCCAAACCGAGTAAACCAGGTAGCAGTTTACCATCTCTTCTTGATTGTGCAAACGACTGGGAGATGGCGGTAGACCTACCTGGACGAGGGGCATATCCAGAGAGTATCAGGAAATCGCGGAGACGGCCGGATATAGTGCTTCATTCTTCTTCAACGCTTCAGGTCATACTGATTGAACTGACCGTGCCATTTGAATCCAGATTAGACGAGCAACATTCGTTCAAAGCGGCCAAATATAGTGATCTGGCCGCGGATCTGAGACACGAGGGGTTCACTACAAGGGTCATGGCTGTTGAAGTGGGCGCAAGAGGGCTTGTGGCTGCATCAATGTATGATCTATTGAAACTGTTGGGGTTGAAGGGACAGGCGAGAACAAGGGCACTGAAGAGGCTTAGTGAAACTGCCGAAAAGGCATCAGGCTGGCTGTGGAACAACCGCAATGGGCAATGGAAATCGTGACAATAAACGCTGCGGTACAGAAAACACCAGGAATTTTTCTAAGTCCACAAAACGCTGAGTTTTGTGGTGTACTAGTGAGCGGGCTGTGACTGAGGGGCAACAGGCGATGTATATTATAGGAGGTGTCAGTGTCAGAATTTCAGTGGCTAGGCTCGGCGGCTTCGCGATGGTGTCTCAGTGTGTGCGACGGAACGAACGGAATAATTTGTCTTCTCTTTGTTACTTTCACAATTGCCTCCACGGCTGGCGGAGTTGTGGATTAAAGTTGCTACCATAAGTGAAATGGGTTCATTTTCGATACAAGACAACAGGAGGCTGAGACGCTTGGGAGTCATGACCCAAGTGGGCCCGCCCCCCTTAGAGTGTAAAGGAGTATACTGGGCCGAAACACTTGTCTGATGGGGGGACTTCTTCTGATGACTTAGGTGATGTCATCATCTTGCAGTAGTGGTCCAATTCATTATTGAGGCACATTATACATGATGCTTAAGGCATAAAGTCATAACTTTATACTCGCAATAAAAAATTTTGAATTAAAATAAGTTTATTAAATAACTGTTTGGTATTCACACCATGCATAGGTGTTGAATTAGGAAACTATATGTGATATAGTACAAAGTACACGGAAATAATACTACATTGGTGACTTAGAACATATAATTGATTGAATAATATAATTATAGAGGGACAATACTCATATTTATTGTAGGATAATATTATATGCATGATATAAATTCAGCATCTTAAATAAATAAATAGCATAACTATTTAAGATATATAATAGTAGGTACATATAATATTATTACAAAATATTATATATATTGTGGAACTTACAAATAACAGTACAAAAATATTATAATTATTTATATTGAGTATTCATACGTTGAGTAAGTACAAATAACTACATAAATTCTATTGGTGATTACGATAGACTAGTAATTACTTACAAAATTAACGTCAAGAATGCTTAACTTGGATCATTTCATTAGAATTGGAAAAGATTGTAATAAAAAGGGAGATGCACTCCTGGAATTTGCGACAACTGAACTTGCAAAATATAAAGCAGAATTAGAAGAACAGAAAGCAATTGCTAAAGCAGAAGAAGCAGAGAAAAAAGCTGCATTGAGGAAGGAAGAAGAAGAACGTGAACTTAAATTAGAGAAGCTAAGAGAAATTGCTAAAGCAGAAGAAGCAGAGAAAAAAGCTGCATTGAGGAAGGAAGAAGAAGAACGTGAACTTAAATTAGAGAAGCAAAGAGAAATTGCTAGACAAGAAGAAGAAAGGAAAGTGGCAAGAGATGAAATCCTACGGATTGAAGAAGAGAATAAAATGAAACGTGAGGAAATTAAAAGGCAACAAGAAATTGAATTGGAACGTCTTAAGTTTGAAACTGCCAAATTACTGGCACTAAGTGCTTATACGAGTCAGAATGATAATGCTCAAAATGGATCTTCATCCAACCAAAACAAACCTTATTATAACTTTAAATTACCACCTTTCAAATTGAACCTCGATGACCTTTCATCTTACCTAGCACGTTTTGAACAGGTATGCACAACAAATAACTTACCAAAACATACATGGGCTTTAAAACTTAGTGAATTACTGGACAGGGAACCATTAAGTGCAGTTCAGAATGTTGACCCAACAATAGCCAGTGACTATGACGCCATTAAAGCCTTATTATTGCGTCGTTTCCATTTTGACGAAGAGGGTTGCAGATTACGTTTTAAGAGTCTTCTACCAGATTCTAATAAAGACTTTACAGGTTTTATTGCGAACATACGCAATACCTTTAACAGATGGGTGGAACTGGCAGGTGTCAACAAATCATACGACAAGTTAGTCGATTTGTTACTGAGGGATAAAGTGTTATCCTCTGTCAGCCCACCGTTCTTTGCCTATTTGCAAGAACGTAAACCATCTACTATTGATGAGTTAGAAAAAATTTCAATAAACTATTGCACTGCTCATCCGAATGCGAGCATTTCTAACTCGCTAATAAGGGAACCTCTACCTGTGGCCTCTAATATGTCATACCACAGTCATGACAAACCAAGAACACACAGTATAGATAGAAGTCGCTTCAAAGGAAATTATAATATTAATTTTCATAAGGGACATAATAATTTCAACAATAAGAGTGACGTTAATAGAGGTAGACCACAAAATAGGAATTATTCACCTCAGTCGAGAGACAACAATAGTCAACGCAATATAAATTATAACCGATCATACAACTCTAATACTGGCAATAGTTGGAATAACTATGATCAGAGCTCAATACATCGAGATAACAGTTACTACAGGGGACAACGGGATAATTCTAATGATCATTCTCGTCATCGATCTCAGTCTCGTAGATCGTCTCATTATAATCATAATGCAGGGGCAGCAATTATGAATCATACAACCCCAGATGTTCCACAAAAGGATAAAGTAATACAGTCTTCCTCTACATGTTATGCAATAAATTATAACGTGGCAAATAGTTGCCCAGAATGTAATCTTGTATTTCAGAAGGCAAAGGAGACTGTCTTGAATTGTGGACACATTCTCCCAGAAGTCGGTCTAGCGGCCAATGATGGAACAGGCTCTCTGATTTTTAACAGAGGGATTGTAAATGGCTCTATTGTTTCAGTGTTGAGAGATTCCGGGTCGACCACTATCGGAGTCCGACAATCACTTGTTCATCCCAGTTGTGCAACAGGGGAACATGTCAGGTGCACGACTTTTGGGGGGACAATTGAACATTAACCCACTGCTATAATTCATGTTAACACACCTTTTTTCACAGGTCATGTTAAAGTATGCATGTTAAAAAATCCTATTGCAGATCTTATGATGGGTCGTATTCATGGCAGCAAGGATTGCACCCCAGAAGAGATTATAGATTGGGAAAGGAGGAATTTGCAATTTTATTACAATGCTAACGCCGTCATTGCAATGGCTACACTACGTGCCAAGAATCTTAATACATGTGGCACAGCTGTTTCTAATTTTAGTCTTGGTACTATTTTTGAAGAAGAGGAATATGATGAGACTCTCCATCAAAACAATAAAAAGCCTATTTTACGACAAGTAGTCAGCACTAAGAGTGATACTAAGGTATTAACACACCCAGTGGCAGGTAGAAGATCATTCCAAGGGAGTTATACTTTTCCTCGGCCGAATATAACTGCCAATTCTGAAAATAGATGTTGGCGACAGGATCAGGCTACAACTGATCCAAAGAAAACTGTTGATGTTTTCGACATTAAAAAGGAGAGTACTAAGAAGACTAAGATGTTGAAAAATAATGTTGGAGTTAAGAATAACGGAAAGATACCAAATAAAATTAATACCAGCACATTTAAACAAAAGAATGTAGGTCGTTCTTTTGATCCTTCTACGACTACAAGTGCTACAAATACATTATTACAAGGCAAGGGTCTCCATACTCAGGCCCAACATATTATTCCAGTCTATAGAAAGAATAATACTTACATGAGGGACATACATGGCAAGGTACCTCAAGCAACTCATGTTGCACATCAATCTTTTTCCCATGTTAGTGACAATGGTCCTACTTATATTGGGAAGGGTACATATTCTCGTACCTTGTTAGTTAGCAATCTGCCACAAGGTACTACATGGCAGACACTTAGTAATTTCTTTAAGTACACGGCAGACGTGAAGTTTGTGCGTCTGTTGCCACCTACCAACAACAGGTATGGTGAAGCTCTGGTTACATTTCGTAACAATAGAGAGGCTCGAATGGTTATCGAGCATGATAATGGTGCTTACTTTCACCACCATTGTCTAAAATTACAATTAGTACCTGATTCTGTGTCACGTAGATAACAGGTTATATTAACACTGTTCGTCACATCGTTGATGACTCAGCATAGTCAGTCATCATCATTTTTTTTCCTTTCTTTCCTAGTAATCTATTCGTACATATATTAGTTAAGGTATACTCTTCTATTAGGTGACACTTTTGCTATCTTGTCTACTATGTCACTTTGTATTTCTGTCTTTATTTGTTTTACCATGCCTACAATAGACAGTAACGTGATTGACTGTTCTAACTATGCTCAGCCAATGCAGCATAAGTTTCGCATATCGTCTATTTCTCAGTATAAAAGACATGCTGCTGAAGGCGACATGGATTTAATCAATGCGCTCAAAATTAATAGGGAACATTTTTATTAAATACCTCCTAAACTTGAGGTAAACATGTGCTACTAAATTGTACACAAATATATCTCCATCAGATGCAGGTAATTTTCTACGGCATTGACGTTTGAATTCAAGGTCTTACAATCGTTTAACAGGTGACAGTCCCAATTCCACGAAGAACGATGTTTTCAAATTTCGTTACCGATACTATCAAATATATCACGAGTTTACGGGATGTCAAGTCAAGCACGTCAATAATAGATGGCGACAGTTAACGAATCAGATGCTGTGTACTGCTACTTGTTACATAACGGACGTGATTATGATCCGGTCACATATAAAAAACATTTTCGAAATCCTACGGATGTTGATTTATGAACACTGATACTCTTCGAATGAATTAACGAAAGTACTTTTAACAAGAGATAGTATCCTATCGTTGAACTCTCGACTTGGGAATAAAATGTCGACTACAATTCAAATAAATGATTATTAGAGACATGCGTCATACGAAATGAATGAAAGCAAGAGACATTGAGTTCGTATTTACGCTGGGACTTTGGTTAGTGTCCATTCATGCTACAACTAGTTGCAACAAAGTCGGAAAGAATATCTGAATTCTTCTTCTTCTTCTGCGTTCGGTTTGTAGTCATGCTAAATCTGCAGGCCTGTCGTCAGGACGAAGTCCACAGTCTTTTCCAGGTCGGCGCGGCAGCCCCATAGCTTCTGCTGGAGCTCATCACCTTTTGGCCAGGTCGCACGTCGCAATTTATCATGGGTTGGACAGTTCTGGAGAATGTGTTCTGGAGTCTGGATATCAGTTCCACAAGGGCATTCATTCGTGTGGGATATCTTGAGGCGATAGAGATGTCCAAGTAATCTGCAGTGTCCAGTTCTCAGGCGGAAAATTGTCGTCTGTTGGTGTCTGTTTAGGTGGTGGATTGGGTCATCTCTGCTGTATATATCCCCTTCCTCCTTCCACTGATTTTTGTACTTGTTGTGGATGATGGTTTTTGCTTCCCGATAGGGCAATGGGTGGCTGTATTGTTCCATTTTACTGCCGCTTCTTGATAGAGCATCTGCTTTCTCATTACCAGCGATTCCACAATGGGCAGGTAACCACTGAAGGGCAATGGTTGATGACCTTTGGATGATGTTAAGCTCAGATCTGATCTCATTCATCATGTTATCATTTCTGGTGTTTTGTATTGATTCAAGTAATGATCTGCAGTCAGTGAAGATTACTATCTTAGCTTGTGGCTGCTGTTCAGGTCTGGTGAGGATCTTCAGGGCTTGCAGTAGTGCCATAGCTTCTGCCCTAAAATTGGAGGAGATCTTTCCAGTTGGGAAGGCCTTTCGGATGATCTTTCCATTTAGGAATCTTATAAAAATGCCTCCTCCACCGTTCTTTACTGCCCCCTCAGCAGATCCATCTGTGTATGCATGTGTCCACTCCTTCGGGTTGTACTTTTCTTCAATCATTTCTTGAGCCAAAGTTTTTAGTTGTTGAGGGGTCAGGTGGCCTTTCTTTTTTATTTCAGGGACTTCTGTGATGATAGATATATTTCCATGGCAGTCGTCTGGCTCCTCGTAATCAATTAACATTTCAATCTCAGTAGATCGATTTGGGAGGAGGTCTTCATGGCATCGATGCAGATGTTTGGAGATGTTTAGGAAGCTGGTTCTTTTCAGCCTGTTCTTTGTCACACTATGGAGTTTGGCATGCATTGGATGACTTGGCATTCGTAGAAGCTTCTCACTGTGAGTGAATACCTTTTCCTCACGTCTGTCATCAAGAGAGCGGATGTTGGTGTATCGCTCCATTGCCTGGATTGGAGAAGTCTTCATCCCTCCAGTGATTAGCCTAAGGCCTGAATTTTGCACTTTCCCTAGACATTCTGTGTTTGTTTTAGATGCTGTGGCCCAGGCTGACATGCCATATTCAAGTACAGGTCTGACTGTGCCTGTATAGACTTTTTTAAGTATGTTGGTATTTGCCCCCCAACTTGTGCCAGCCAGTTTCTTCATAATAGAGAGCTTTCTTATTGCTCTCTGTTCTACTGCTTTTATGTGCGGCTTCCAGGTGAGTCTCTTATCCAACTTGACTCCTAGGTATGTTGGGTTTTCCTCGATTGGAAGTTCACTTCCATTTAGCTGCAGTTTGATCGTTTCTCGGCGATTTGACAGAGAGAAGCAGGTTGCTACTGTCTTGGAGAGGTTTATCTGTACTCCCCAATCTGATGCCCATTTACCGATGGTATTTAGCGCTGCTTGCATCCTGAACTTCGCAGTAGGCAAATGTTCAGCAGCACACCAGGCAGCAAAATCATCAGCATGAAGAGCCCTGGAGATATGCCCGGACAGTTTCTCTGCAATATCATTTATATATATGATAAAAAGTGTGGGGGAGATAACTCCTCCTTGTGGCACACCCTGTTGTAGAGTGACGCGATGGCTCAGTTTCCCGTCAAGTTTTACTCTTGCTGTGCGGTATCGAAGAAAGTCCCGTATCCAGTTGAACATTCTCCCTTCAATTTTGCTGTTGAGCATCTTAAGGAGGAGTCCTTCTTTCCATACCTTATCAAAAGCTTTTGTCAAGTCTACAAAAACCGCCAGCACTTTCTTTTTTCTCCTGAAAAGCATTTTCTACTTCCTGGGCTAGATATACTAGTTGGTCTTCGGTGCTGCGATTTTTCCTAAATGCTGACTGTGTGTTATCAAGCAGATGGTTTTTTTCCAGATGTTTCAGTAATCTTGAGTTCACCATTCTTTCCATTACCTTACCCAGACAGCTCAGTAGGCTAACTGGTCGGTAGCTGGACTTGCTTGTTTTCTCCTTTTGTTTCTTTCTGATGGGAACAATGATTGCTTCTCGCCATTGATCTGGAAATTTTCCAGTACTCCATGATTGATTGAAGATTAGGAGGAGCTTGTTCCTGGCTACAGGTCCAAGGTTCTTGATCATATCATTTGTGATGCCATCTTTTCCTGGAGCTTTTCTGTTCTTTAGTTTTGTTATGGCAGCACTGAGTTCTCTCATAGTAAGGGGTGACTTCATGCAGATATCTGGGTTTTGGTGCTTCAGTTTTTCTTTTACTTCCTTACGTACTTCTTGGATCCGTGCATGTGAAAGTGATGTGGTGCTTTCTTCCTTGTAGAAATCTGCCAGGATGTTTGCTGCCATCTTTCCTGTGTGGTATTTTTCATTTTCCTTGATGACAGTCTTACAGTAGCTGGTTGTTGTTTCTTCATTTAGTACTCTTGTCAGATTCCATAGCTTGCTTGAGTCCTTTTCCATGTTGAGACTGCTGGTCTTCTGGTGCCAGCTCCTTTGGATTTCAGCTTTCTTTTGTTCATTGAAGGCTTGTTTTATGCTGTTGTGCCTCTGTGTGTTCTCTAATGTGGGATTTTGCTCCATAGTTTCCCGTGCTTTATTTAATTCACTATGGAGTTTTCCCAGGTTGTCACTCCAGTATGGTTTGTAGTCTCGTCGTTTACCTCGTGGAATTGACTTCTTTGCTGCTTGGATGATTGCCTCACTGATGATGGAGATGTTTTTATTGATGTTATTTGAGTGGGCAATGTTCTGACAGAAATTGTCGGCTTGTTCTTTAAAAAATCCCCAGTTTGCTTTTTTGAAATTCCAGCTAGGAGACATATTGATTTCTCCTGCACTTCTTATCTCAGATATCTGTAATGTGACTGGTACATGGTCACTTCCCCCAAGTTGAGTATTTACTGTTCTGGTGGTGAGTCGATGTATGTCATCTGTAGCCATAGCAAGATCTGGTGTGCTCGTTGTTTTCCATACTCTGGAATAGAAGGTGGGCTTATCCTCTGGTTGGTTTATTAGAATTAGTTTATTCTCTACCATCCAATCTTCCACCTCTTCTCCTCTTGGATCTGTTGCGTTATAGCCCCAGCTGGGTGAGTGGCTATTGAAGTCACCCATAATGAGGTGTCTCGATGCTGCAAGCTTCACTTTGTGTAGCTCCAGAGTTGTGGTTGGAGGGCTGTAGCAGTTTGTGATCATTAAGTCTCCACTGGGCAGCAGTAGTTGGACTGTTATGTATTCAAGTTCATCCTCACCAGATCTGTGTGTCTCTACTGCTGGGATTGAGGTTTTAATCAGTGTGAGGATTCCTCCCTTAGTTCTTTTTGCCCTATCTTGGCGGAAGGATTGGTATCCACGTACAAAGAATCGTTGGGTATCTTTTAGGTGAGTTTCTTGGATGCAGATTATATCAATGTTATTTTCCCTGAGGAATTCTTGTAACTCCGGTTTCTTGTTCCTCACTCCTTCTGCATTCCATTGAGCCACTGTAAGATAGTGGGTTGGTTGGTCAGTTGCTCTACTTTGCCTTCCCCCGACCATTTGGTTGGCAAAGGCACCGGTTGCTTGGGTGGGCCCTTTCGAGGCTAGGGGCCCGGCTCCGCTCCTCCCCGGTTGTAGCTGATAGGAGCGACGCCATGACGTAAGTCGAGATTGTCGCATGACTCCATACCGCAAAAGCGTGTGTGTCCTAATTTTTCCCGGTGTCTGCGCCGTAGCTAACACACTCCGTCTTCGGCAGGCCGGGTTGTGTTTGTTGTTCAGGGTTGTCTCCCATAGCCTTTCCATCTCCCGGTGGTAGCTGCAAGGCAGCAGATTGGTTTGTTTACCGAGGTTTACCTTCCCCGTGGCTAGAGCTTATAGCGGCTCTTACTCGCTTGATGCACCCGTCGTAGGACATATGGGGGATTTCAGTGGGGGTATCAGTGCCACCTGTTACCCCTCCCCGTCCTGCTGGGAGGACATCGCCGTTTGGTCCGCGACTGCTTATTCGTCCAGCTATGCTGACTTTATTCGCAGCTGACACACCATATCTGGAGGTCGTTCCACTATCCGCCACCCGTGGACGCGCCTGGTTGGGGTCGGTCGCCCCTTTGCCAGGATCTGAATTCAAATTGGACAAATTTCGTTATGTGACATTACTAATTGGACTTTATGAAGGTCTACATTTCTTCCGAATTAAAACATTTGAACATTTTTTCTTTTTTTCTCATGGAAAATCACAAGGATAATAACTACGTATGGATCGTCATACCCAAAATTAATTAGTTTTTAGTTATTAGTTGAATTAATAAAGAAATTAAAATGAAATGTGAGAGAAAGATAAAAAAAATGAAATATGAAAAAAATGAAAGAAAGAAAAGAAAGCTCACACAATTCTTAGACAATATTCATAGATCTAATTATGAATGGTATAATTATATTGTATATTTGATAAGTTTGTTGACATATTACATACTATTTTATTACTTAGTTAGTTAAGTTAGATAGTTAGTAACTACTCAACACATATAATTAATTTTAAACACACATAACTATATTAATTGATACTTTCTTTTTTTTTACTTTACTTTACTTGTCTTTACTTCTCATTTTTTCTTTTCTTATGACATTTTCTTTAACTAGATGTTTAATAACTTCATTCTTAATACACACTTACTATGATTTAATATTAATTAGTTAGATTAATCTTGACATGACATTTCATTACGACAGACTTTAAGTTAATTGAATAATTGAGTATTGATATTTGACATTTTCTTTTAGTTAAGATAACACATATGTATAACATGATTATTAGTATATTACATGACTGTTAATTAGTCGACATGACCACGACACTGTTCTAGACAGAACATCGTCGGCCATATGTCGGGTTTTTGTTAAATCTTTGAGATTATTCATTAAGATAGGTTTTGAAAAAAATCTATCTAATAGATTTTTTTCCCCCGGTTGGCAGGGAATTGTTACGGTAGTTCTATTGCAGTCGTCTGCTATAAGTTGGCAGCGTGCAATTTTAGGGGTTACGGCATTTAATATAATCTAAGGTAAATAATTCTTGGACTATTGAACGCTATACACTCAATCGAATTATGACGTGGTAGCGTTGATAGGTCACGCACCGTGACTAAGATACGGGACCCTTTTTACGTTGACCGTCAAGCTGTGAAGACGCGTCCTATATTCATCCAGTGTTAGGCATTGTATTGCCACATATTTATATAAGTGCTCCTAAGTAGGGACTCAGGGTCAGTCCAAGTTATATGAATCAAATAATATAATAGGTTAGTAGATAACCTACTTCAAGGAAGATTATTTCAGTCCATAATATTATATTTATCAGACGCATACGCTCATTGTCGGCCGTTGGAAACCCCAACCGCGCATGCACACAGCTATGATGTTCTGGCTATATTAATTCGTTTTACTGGACACGGACTGAGATTATGATATGGATTCAAATGTATTCTATTATAGATGTATGCTATCAATGAATAATACTTGTGATGTCTTCATCTGTTGTTTCGTCAATAAACGTTTGGACTCAATCAAGGACTTACCCACATTACTTCGATTACGGTTGGTTTACTTCGACTTGAGATATTGATTGTTGTTTGACCTGATGAACTCTTCTTCATATGAAGTTTATACTAATGATAATCAGTTTCGTACGGAACCAATGTTTTCTTGGACCCTCATTAATTAACGAAACCCATTTGTATTGACTTCAACTGAGATGATGATGAATAAGAAAAGCATACATATTCAACTAATAATAATAGAATGAGAAACCCAAACAACTGAATCGAACCCCCGCAACAGCTGTGAGCACCTCGAAGGGGCAATTTGAGTTTCATAAGTTGCTTTTTTGGATTGGATAATACTCCGAGTGTTTTATCCAGGATGATGAGGAAATTACTGGATCCCTTATGAAACTCAGCTATCACCAATTTTATAGATGACCTCCTCATAAATATTTGAACCTTGAGGAACATCTAACACCTCTGGACATGTCATTGAACAGACTCAGAGAAGAGTAATGGTGAATTTTGATTGATAATCATCCTTTGACAGGCAGCAGCACTTGTGCTGTTTATTTACACAACATGAGATATATCCCTGGATCTCAGAATGTTGGGTGCCTACTTGATATGACCCACCTGAAGAAAACCAGGAGAATAGTAAGACATAGTAAATCCAAGACTGGAAGAATGTTGTGATTATGAATCCAGACAAGAAGCTCCAACAGCGGGTTTACGCTTTTGAATTGGGAGGCTGTGTCGTGAAATGACGTCTGGTTCACATCACGAATTCAAATAACTCTGGTCTTAACGGCGCGCCATACATTGTAAAAAGATAGGATACCTCGACCAATGAAAACGCTTGTTTTGGTCCTGTGTCTACAACTGCCATGAGCATCAAAATGGCCAGACCCTATTTGTGTAACATGATGAACTTCGGAATTTGGTACAGCAGTATAGCAGAAGTATCACTTGGCAGAGGTTATCAACACGATACTAGGAATGTTACTCTACCCATAAGTAGTAATACTTTTACTAATAATATTATAGGAAGGGAGAAATCTTAGGTAAAAGGCATTAGAAGCTTCAGGTTGGCCTAAAGTTAGCTGTTTAAACTATTACAGAAAATGCTAGTAGTAACCAAAGAGATTATTATATATATATGTAAAGCCTAATTCTAAGTATAAGGGAAAACTTTACTTGACTAAAATCGCATCAGGAATAACGAAGATAATTTAAAAAACATTTTTCCTACATTGAACGATAGGCAGAATAGTCCCACATTTTCTGATTTTTATTACATCTTTTGGGATTTCCGTCTCATACGGACGAGGCTAGACTATAAATAGAATCGCCTAACAAACTTCGGTCAGTCACGATTTTGAAAAAACCGAAATCGGGGGAAGCAGTGCATATATTAATGCCAGCGTTTGCCTTTCAATCATCTCTCACAATCTAAACTTATCTCTCACAATCTAAACTTCTCATCTCTCACAATCTAAACTTCTCATCTCTCACAATCTAAACTTCTCATCTCTCTCAATCTAAACTTCTCATCTCTCTCAATCTAAACTTCTTATCTCTCTCAATCTAAACTTCTCATCTCTCTCAATCTAAACTTCTCATCTCTCTCAATCTAACAGTAAAAAAATTAAAGTCCCAAGTTATGAAGATAAAGATGACAGGCAACCTTACCTGCGGTGCCAATACAGACCTCGATACATGGCCAAAGCTGTGCTAGGTACCTGTCCTCTCTTGATATCATCAGCAAGGACAGTATAGACGAAGCTACTTTCCTTCCCTTCCTCATCATCCAGGGTGAGAGAGTAGAACCTCCGAGAATGTTCTACAGCCTCCTGCAGGTCTGGATCCCTAGCCTGGACATGCAAACATCTCATTAGAATAAACATCAGTAATAATTAACTTATGGTGTTGTCTGTAACATGTAAGTAATTAGTATGACAATCAGCTCACACACTGTGAAACCACTTCTATAGAATCACTCTCAAACCAATATCTTCATTCATTCATGCCCCTTCAGCATCAGGATGTTCTGAGGCTGGAAATGGCTAGTAAAACGTCAAGCTTCCTCTAACATCAAAAAGATAAATTAAGTGCCACGAACATGTTGTGATATGGGTGTCAGGAACTTATCCTCCAGAGGAAGTGGGCTTTGCCTGTCTGTTATATTAAGCAGTAGTGAGTGAAGTATTTACCCATGTTACTGCTAGCTGTAACAGGACTACTGCACCCTAAGGAATGTCAAACAAGACTACTAATATGAGTTTATGCATGGAGCTAGCAATCTCAACTTATAAAACAAACTACCACAAAAACCATCACTGCAAGTGCATGTGAATGTTTGATGCAGATGTCCTGCCACACTGGTGGCTCCATGCTCCATAAGGAGCACAAAGAAATTGATGCTGATGATGATTTCTAGTTGTAGAATAGCATTGTTAGATTCATGTGTGTCGTTGAGATGTGTTGAAAAGAGATGTGACTGAATAGTGGTCAGAGGTGAAAAGTTGTGTGATGAATGTCATGTCATGGTTAGTTCAGTTGAGTGAGATTTGAAGTGTGAGCATCATCATTTCAGATGGAAAGGTTCCTCGTCTTGAGTGCGGGTGGGCCAGAGTTGTAGCTGTGATACAGTTTGGTCCTATGAGCCACTTATTACTGAAGTCATGAATCTAACACTTATCTTCTCATGTTCTACAGCATGTCAATGTATACAGTGATGAATGCCTCCATCGAGAGTATCAGGTCAGATGTGCGACATTGATTTTTCTAGCACTCATTGTGATATACTGATTGTGTATGTTATGACTGCTGCTTCAGTTTAATGCTAACAATTAACAGTTGCTAACAGTTTGTGGCAGAAGTGAGTTGCATAGAATGATACTAAATGATTTCATATGCAAAGCTATATGTGTTTCCTGCTTATGCATCATATTCTGTTCTGATCAGTCATTGTATAAGGGAGATGGTATAGATCATGGGTTGGCAACCAGTCAATCCTGATCAACCAGTAGATCCCAGTGGATGATTGGTAGATCTTTAGGCAACTGTGAGGGGAAAATAAGGGAAGATTTTTTAAACTAGGAAGATTTCGGACCAAACCTTTTCTGCCGGCATTTAAACTTGCGGCATTCCCAAGATCAAAACTACTGTTTCAGCATTCCCAATGAAAACTCTCAAGCTGGCTGCTAAAATATATTCTTGAACTGCATGAGATAGGAACACAATGTTTTCTTTGTAAAGTTCATCATCCCCACTTCTCTCCCCTCCAACCATTAGAGGGTTCAGTGTTACTAAAGTAGATGCCAAAAGCCCCTGGTATAAACTGTCCTGCAGTTCACTGATTTATTCGCTTTTGTGGTTGTAACAAGCTATTATTGTATTCCTAGCAGTTGTCTTCTGCCATTATGTCAGTGTGTTCATACAGTTAGCAGCTGACAACAAGAAACAAAAAGATATAAGACAAATCACGAGCTTGCTGACATACTTACAATTGCTGGCCCAAAGAATGCACACTGTTCAGCTACTCTGTTCCGATAAATTAAGTCTGCCAGTCTGTTCATCTTCCCAATGTATGACGTCCTAAAGACATGGAGGTCGTTCAAAAATGGAAGTGTGAAGTCATTCCCACTTAAGACAGCAAACTCAATAAGAGACTCATGATCTCGAAGCTGAGGATTAATGAAATTAATGAGGATTAATGAGAATTGATGCCAGAAATGTCAAGTGAACTGGACAATACTCATATTACTGTACATGTCAGTAACCATTTTTGCAAAATTCTGATACTGAAAAAACTCTGAACATCAAAAGCTTTTCGTAAAAGAATAATAATAATAATAAACAGAGTTTTTTGGTGGGTGTGGTTTCTAAGAGGCATGGCCTCCACCTCCAATTTGATAGGTACTAGATTTGCTCCCAGTACAGGGAATATAATTGATGGACATTTTTTCAGAACCTGTTGTTCCTAATGATGTCATACTCCCCCCTGGTCTCATGGGTAGTGAGATTGGATGCCTAGCCTTCTTGGAAAAGGGCGAAATAAATAGGAGGTCCCGTGTGCAAGGTGCACACATTAAAAATCCCATGGCAGTTGAAAACTGAAAAGAATACACCATATGGCCGCTGCCCCCGGCGAAATTTAAAAGTTAGGAAACCTACCCACCACAAAAATATTTACAGAATGTGTGATTCCTGTATACGCGCTTTGGGATCCCTGCCTGCATTACGGAGTTTGTGCACTGTGCTGAGATCCTCTTTGTGGGATCTCAGGGAGGAGATCGGAGCACTGTTGGAGTTGTCTCTATGAAGATGGTCCTTAAAACCAAACCAAACTAAACCAAGCGCTTTTTTCATTGCCCTCATTTGCAAAAATGACTCAACTACTTGCGAGGATCTGTTTCATCATGTCTCTGGTTTACGTGCTTTATACTACTACATTAGCACATGCACAATGCATTAGACAAGTTGATGTAGACACTAGAGCTTACAACAACAACTAATGTTATAGATCTAGAGTTGGGCTACTTCTCGATCACAGGTTGGGCGACATCTGAAATTCAAAATATCCCGAGTTCGCTGTTGTGTCAATAATTATTTTTGAAAATGCCCAAAACAGACTATGAGTTACAGTTACTATAAGCGTTAGTGGTCATTGTTCTGAGATTTTTAGCCGTTTATTATTTACAAGAAAACTAAATACTAGAAACAGGGTTATATAAGCGATTTAACATTAGGATTTAGGCCTAAGCTTAGGGTGCCTAGACAGAAAAACAGTACCGTAATTCTACTGTCACTTACAAAAAAACATAATAACCTGGGACAGACACTGAGGCTGTCCATTAAATATTTAAAAAACAGCAAATCTTGTGGATCGAGAGTTGAGCTACTTTCCTATCAAACTGAGATCATTTTTTTAATCCCGAGCTGAGTGACATCAGAAATTTTTTAAAATCCCAGTTTCCAAAACATTCTCATCCCAAAGCATTTCGGATAAAAGGCTATGAACCTTTATGAGAAAAACTTGTTCTCAAAGATTACAAGTAATAAATAGTATGACACCTTGTATTGCCTCCAGAGACCTCTCAGGGGACAAAAATGCAATAGTATCACTACTTGTTCTGGCATGCCATTATATTGAGGCTGTGATGGGGAAGGCAAGCTCATTACATAAATACATTGCTACTGAAAACAACACCGCAAAGTGCATGAAATACTTTGGCACAGGAGTCTTCCCAGGACCAAACAGCAGTGATGGCCTCTAAGATCCACATGTAGCAAAAAATAATTTAAATTAATATTGAATCAGTTTTACAAGTGAAGGATACACTAAAAAAAAAAAACGGGATGTTTCGGGATTTACCCTTCGTCAGCCAAAGTTAAATATAGTAGACAAAGATAAGAAGTATAGACAGGTTAAGAAAACAAAAGACACGGTACACTGCAACCACACTGAAATAAATAAGATGAGCAACACAGGAACATGAACAGAAAAAAAAAAAAAAAGAAGAAACAGGTAATCTGGTAAGGCATTATCATCATCTCATTTTTCACTCCTTATGAAGCACAGAGCTACCACTGCAGATAGTCCTCTTGAGGACGCATATGCCAAAGCACAACCTCTTGTAGTGGTAGATTCTGTAGCTATTTATGTTACATGATGAGGGTGCCAGTCCCATACACAACCTTATAGTAGCTGTAGAAGTAGATTTTTTATGACATGCCTGAAAAGAATGAACCGAAACCACCCCAAAACACACCTTTCAGAAAACTAGGAACACAACTAGGAAAACAAAAATCAGTCTTAAACCATGTCCATGAAATCCAAAACCGATACCAGCTTCCAGGAAAAAGACAAGATATATAGGTAATAAAAAATTTACCATCACATACTCGCTTCAAAACAGAAGTTCAAATAAAATTGGTAGATGGAACCACTAAGCATTCGGACCCAGTAAGTCTTACGAGTGCATCTCAGCAAAACATTGATGTCAACACTGAGGAATGGTTGCATGTCTATAGTGACGGATCTGCAATTAAGGCCACCATCAAAGCAGGTTATAGAGTCTACATATGTTATTCAGATGGATCCTCTGACGAGCTGTCTGATGCATGCGGGGAGTTTTGCTCCAACTATGAAGCTGAAATCATTGCACTGGAAACAGCAATAGTCTGAAGACTATATTTGATGCCTTTCCCTCAAATTATTTTACTGACTCAATGTCTGCCCTTCAGGCTTGGGAAGGCAGTGCACATTGCAGAACTGAATTAGCCAAACTAATCCTGGATGCTGATCTTGTAACTCCTATGGCATCAGAATAGTTATGCAGTGGATCCCTGGTCACTCAAATACACCAGGTAATGAACAAAGCAGACAGATTAGGAAAGAAGGGAACAAGACAAGAACAACCACTCACAGCAACAACTCTCCAAACAGCCAAATCACTCATACAAACAACAAAGAAAGAAACCTGGCTGAACAGATGGGCCATTGGAAACACCGGGAGAGAGGTTCACAGACATATGGCTGGTCCTAATCCTAATGAAAACATCGGCCATCTTACAAGGAGGGATCAGAACACCATTTTTCGGCTCAGATCACAACACATACCACTCAGCAGTCACTTGAACAGAATACAACCTTTTTGAGTGCCCAGCACTAGATGATGTTAGGAAAATGCTCCTTCCTCCCAGGCCAGATATGTGGAACACCGTGTACAGAGAAACAAAACAACTTGCAAAAACATGCAGATATCACTACATGGCGCCGCTGGATCAATAACAACAACAACAGGATGACTATGACCCTCTTAAAAAAGCACTTCTTGTACGATATCAGCTACATGCTGACGATTATAGGAAGAAGTTTTGTAACTCTAGGAAGAAAGTGGGAGAGAACTTTAGTCAGTTTACAGCTAAGCTAGACTCAAATATGTAAAAGTGGTGCACCCATATATATATATATATATATATATATATATATATATATATATATATATATATATATATATATATATATATATATATATATATATATATATATATATAAAGTCTAATATAACGTCTTGAATTCAGCTCGTCTATTTTGTATGGCCATGGTGAAGTATACAATATAAGACCTCGATCGTAAAATGTGAGTAAGTAAATAAATAAAGCTGTGACACGCCCTTTAACAGCATTATAAAGCAATGTTATATTAATAATCATTATCATTTGTTCAGGACTTCATACACTCATTGTCTCTTCAGTGACCCCCTCAGGTACTACACAGGGAAAAATGATCTAATGAACAATCAATAATGCTCCACTCCAACTACCTGGGCAAACACACACAAGTAGATACTCACACGAAGTAAACTCATGATACTTTCTGTGTGCACAACCCCACATTTCAGCCTCTCTGGTTCCTTCACACTCAGAGACCTTGACCCCAGGCCAAGATCATTGTAAACATCAAAGTAGTCCAAAGGGATGAGCACACAATTTTTAAAGATGCAAAAGTCTGTATCATTACTTAACACTGCAAATGCAGCATTATCTTCTCGCAAATGTCTTGCTATAATGTGGTCTGCTTCTCCTGCAATGCAAGAAGATAAAATAGTTTTATTTTGTTTGTTTTCAAAGATTTTTTTTCGTTAACAGTGTTAAGAGATGCTTTGGCACATGAACATGATTGCCTTTTATCGAACACTGTAGAGCATCTCTGTTGAACGAATGGCATGTTATTAGGGAGTAATGTATGTATTGAGACATTTTAGAATGTGTTTTTCACCAAGTCTTCTGAGAAACTGACATGTTGATGTCTTGGTGAATGGACAGGTGGTTTAATAAGTATGTATGCTGCTATTTAGAGGTCAGTTGTGCCCCACCATGAAGTGAGACAATTGTTTGTCAGGATAACTATGTTATGTACCGGTGTATATTGAGAATAAGAGGATAATACCTTTCTCCAAAGGATTGGACATATGTAGCTCGGGAAGTGAGCATTTTGATTTGGCAGTTTGATGGACATTTCTTCTTCTTCGTACATGCTCAGACATCAACTTGAATATGTTCAAAGAAAGCAGTGGTCAGCTTGAGGCTATTTCTATCTCCATAGAGTTTTTCCAGGAATGGTGCTGGTGATGGCCACATGTGCTTTCTCTGTTCCTCATATGTTGGGCATCTTTGAAGCAGATGTTCAGCAGTCATTTTATCGATGCCACGGTCACATTCATCCTTAGTTCCTATCTTTAGCTTGCTGAATAGGTGGTATCTCAATCTGTTGTGGCCTGTGCAGAGTCTGAAGATTATCACTTGCTCTCTTCTACTGAGCTGGTAATATGCATCATTTGTGTGTGTGTGGCCTGGATGTTCTGCTTCCCATTTGTTCCTGTATCTGCTACTTATAAAACTCTTTGCCTCTTCAAAGGTTTGATGGACATTTGACACAAGTGTCAGATTGGAAAAAAGTTTCAATGTAACGTTCTGCATTCATCGTGTTTCCCTGTTCCAAGAAGTCGAGAAGAATCACACCCTTCTCATCCCAAAACACGGAGGCCATAACTTTCCCTACAGATGGTGAACTTTTGAACTTCTTTCTTGTCGTCCATGTTGTGTGATGCCATTCCATTTACTGCCTCTTGGATTCTGGTTAAAAAAAATGAACCCAAGTCTCATCACCTGTCACAGTATTCGATAAAAACTCTTCTCCTTCAGTTTCATAACTGTGCAGGAGGTTGATGACTATGGTTTTCCTTGTTTCTTTATGTCTGTCTGTCAACATTCTATGACATAACGTTGTTTTAACCGAACGTCTTTGGCAGCCATTTTTAAACTGTTACAGTGGTGCCACCTGTTACTGAAACAGGTTGGTAATGCTATACAATGCAGAAGAGTGTTTGAGGAATCCTGCTAAATTTACAAATTGCACACCGATGCAGTATTTACATACATAAAAAATAGGAGGCATTACTTTTTGACCTTCCCTCGTAGCTTCCTGTAGTCAATACATAACCTGTGTTCACCACTCGGTTTTCTTAATAGCACCACACTTGAGCTATAGGGAGAGTCTGACTTCGAGATAATTTTCTCCTTCAACAGATAATCAACTTCCTCCCTTAGTGCTTGGGCTTTCGCATAAGGTATAGGGTATGTTCTCATGCAAACTGGTGTAGGGTCAGTAACCTTCATGTTGTACTCATCCAGCAAACCCATCCTTACGCTACCCGATATCACACAAGAATTTGTATTAAGGACGGACGCTAGCAGTGTAGGTATTGGTGCAACTCTCTTGCAGCAATCAAAAGTCCAGCCGGAGGAACTTTTACCCGTCGCCTACGCCAGTAGGAAGCTGAATGCAGCTGAGTTGAATTACTCGACCATAGAGAAAGAATGTTTGGCTCTAATTTGGTCCATCGACAAATTTTCACCTTACCTGTATGGGACACACTTCATTGTCCAAAGCGATCACCAACCTTTAACTTTCTTGGCTGCATCTAGAAAGTTAAATTTGAGATTATTAAGGGAGTCTGCTTCTGGCGCCTTATTCCTTTACCGTGAATTACATTCAGGGAAGAGACAATGTAGGAGCTGATTTTTTAAGTCAACACCCTATTACTCTGGAAGGACAGACGCAAAATGATTAACTACAGCAGGGGTTTACACGTCAGCTATGACAGGTCACAGCTAGGAAAGGATGGGGCTATGTCGTGAAACGAGTGTGTAACCCCACTTCTTAGTTAATACACTATGTCGGGATACAAATATGCCCCAGCCAATCAACAAGCCACAATCACCAGTGTCTGAGCCAGAATAAATTACACGAAGTATACGCCAGGAAAAAAACTTAAGCCCTGTTTTTCGGATGTCGGTTGCGGCCATCTTGTCACCCAATATGGCGGAAAAACAGAATAAAATTAGGCATAAGCCTTGTTTTTTCGGGACTCGTCTAGGTCACGGATGGTACGACGGATTGTACTAAACTGCATGTAACCAATCAGCTTGCCACGCCGAGAACCAACCAAAAGCTTTCCTTAAGCAGTAAAAGCTTTCCATCTACCTATATATACGGGAGAGATTTATTAATAAACTCACACACACTCAAACACGAGGCCAGCACGACCTACTGGGACAAGAGAAAGCTGTCAACCTTTGATTTATTGCTTAACTGCATGACCGGGAACTCTTGTTGCTTCACTAAAGTCGACTGGCCTGTTTAAATCTTGGAGGGTTTTATTCATGTCATCAAACCTGAGGTCGTATGTCCAGTCAATCCAGCTGCCTGGAACTTCGCAGGAGCACAGTGATTGCACAGGAGCTACATCTTTAGTCCCCCTCAGTCTTGGGTGGGCTAACGAAACGATCATCAGCGGGTGTTGTGTGCAAGAAATTAAGGACAGAACTGTTTCAAGAGATGAGTACACATTAGTACCATTTCTGTCAGCAATTGTGAGCATTTAACTGTCAAGGACGAAAAAACTGAGTAGCATAGTAAGAGACAAAAATAACAGCATAGCTGATAAATTTTATATACCGGTACTTAATTAACAGCACAGCTGATATAAATTTGTTTCTTATAATTGGAAAACTTGTTGTAATATACACCCCTGTTCACAAAGTTCCGGGACTCATTTTTTTATCCGGAAAACCGTTATAAGGAGCTAGGTGATATTAACACAGTGCACGTGTCAACAACGTGCCACTATATGTACCAAACCTGAAGTTTGTAATTTCGCGCATGCGCTGTGTGGTAGCGGGTGTGACGTAATAGTGCTCGTCGCGTTTCAAAAATGGACAGCAAAATTCAACAACGTGTGTGTATTGATTTCTGTTTTCGTCTAGGGAAAAACTGGTTCCGAAACTCTCAAAATGTTGCAAACAGCTTTCGGAGAGTCCTGTTTAAGTAGATCTAAAACATTTGAGTGGTATTCCCGTTTTAAAAGTGGACTCCGATCCTTTGAAGATGGCCCCCGTCAAGGGAGATCCTCCATCTCCCACACCGATGAGTTCATTGCACGTGTGCAAGAAATGATGTGCTGACTGACGTCTGACTATCAGAGAGGTTGCTGATGATCTTGGAATATCAATTGGTACGTGTCATAAAATCGTAACTGAAGATTTGCACATGAGACGGGTGTCAGCGAAACTCGTGCCACGCCACCTGACTAAGGACCAGAAGGACGATTGGTTGTCCATTTGCACTGACCTCCTTGAGATAGCAAAAAACAACGCAAATTTCATGTCCTCGATAATAACTGGTGATGAAAGCTGGGTGTACGGATATGACCCAGAAACAAAGCAAATGTCCTCCCAGTGGCAAACGCAATCATCTCCTCGGCCGAAGAAGGCACGACAGGTCAAGTCCAATGTCAAGACCATGTTAATAGCGTTTTTCGACATTGATGGCCTGGTGCATCATGAATACGTCCCTATAGGACAGAGTGTCAATGCTGAATTCTACAAAACAGTCCTGCAACGCCTCCGCGATGCTGTGCGCAGACATCGCCCTGAGAAGTGGCGCACAGGCAATTGGCGTGTTCATCATGACAATGCACCTGCACACAGGTCTGTCACCACAAACGCATTTTTGACAAAACACAACATTCCATTGCTCCCGCATCCTCCATACTCACCCGATCTTGCTCCGTGTGACTTTTTCTTGTTCCCGCAACTTAAGAAAACAATGAAAGGTCGTAGATTCGATGACATTGAGCAGATTAAAGCCAACGCGACGAGACAGATGAGGGCTATTCCGCAAAGTGACAACCAGAGGTGCTTCCTTCAGTGGCAGGAACGTTGGAATAAGTGTGTACACTCACAAGGGAACTACTTTGAAGGAGATAGAACCAAACAGTGTACTTATTCGAATAAAAAAAAATGAGTCCCGGAACTTTGTGAACAGGGGAGTATGTATCTATATAAATATTTGTAAATCATATGTAAACTTACAAATCCATTACATTCCATCTTCCAACATCCATCCTTCAGCACAAGAGTAGATAGTGTATATACTAAATAAATAATAAGGAAATTGTATGTGAACGACTTGTCAATTTTATAATTGTTAAGTAAAATCTGTTTCCTTGTTTTAATATCACAGTTAGTTACACAGCGGGGGTGGCAAGTTATGACTGTCTCCTCTCTACTAAATTTTTGAGATCAGATCATTCACAGCCGTAACTAATTTGTGATACCAGTAGTTCTCTCAGACACTGGGACTTCACCATTTTCCTGCAGAAATTCTATTTCTGTATTGTCAGTACTACACTGATCCTAGAGCCAATAAAAACCTCACGCCACAATCAGCTCAATGTCTTTCCATTTCTTCCTGTGGCCTAAACATTGAGACTTAAATAACTGAACTTTCTTGGTGTGGGAAAGAGTCTCCTGTTTTAACTTCATGCGAGCAAATGTTGATAACCCCATTGTGACAATGAGGTACATGCTTGGAGTGCTGTCGATTAGATCTAGATATGCAATGGCCCAGGCAAAAGCCTATATGCTGATAACCACAGATAGAAGTCATCCCCTGCATAGGACTACAGCTGACATCAAGGGAGCAAGAATAAAGAGAGGGATGTCAGGTGATAACTGGACAAACTACCAGCAAGTCATCATCAGCATTGTGGCAGGGAGTGCAGAGCTTGGGGCTATGAGAAAGCAGAGCTGGAAATTAATCAACTGGTACTTGATCATGCAAGAAATGATGCCATTGTGTACACTGATGGGTCTGTACTCTGTAGTGAGAAATCAGATTGGGGCTTCTCATCTAGAGTTTGTTTGTTTTTTTTTGTTTTTTTTTGTTTTTTTTTTTTTTTTTTTTTTGCGTACGCCCGCTAATACTCGAGGCGAAATCTCAGGTTATTATTTATGTCTAACCTGACATTGATTTTACGTGAGTATCCCTTTATTTCTTGTACAGAGACAGGTGTCCCTCGCCATTCAGGCAAATACTACTGCAGAGGTTTGAGCTGGGTCGGCTCAGGAGCCGCCAATCTCCACACACTCCTTCAAATGGCAGTTAGGGTGTTCGACTCTTAATTCCATGCTTCCAAAGGTCGACGAAAAATCCTACAGCGTGAATAGAAAACATCCATAAAAGCTTTGAATCTTCAGGAACTGTTGTGGATCTACTGTCCTGGTCATGCAGGGGTACAAGGTAATGAGAGAGATGACAGACTAACCTCAAGAGCACCCATAGTGGAGATGCTGAATATGGATAAGGGACAAATTTCTGAGGATAATTAATGATTGCCTGTTAGAGAACAACATTTCAATAGATGAATCAACAAGGCTACAATTGCTGGAATTTGGCATCAAAAGTAAGGCTAGCAGGGATGGATGGACGTATAAGAGGGTGCATCCATGTATAAAACCAGCGTGCAACAGGAACAGTTAGCATTCATACCCTTCAACATATGCTGAGGGAGACTAAGCACCGATGGGTTTGTCTGGAGCACAATGATGATTCTGCTCAACAATAACAATCCTGAGAGGAGACCAACTGCACTGGTGGCTACTTGATCCATAAAGGGTGAAAAGGAAAATGAATGAAACCGTCTCATTGCATTTTATATACATTTTTGTTGCATTTAAATTCTACGTATTCATGCATATGTGCATGTGTGTTGGGTGTGTGAAGTACATCTCACCTGATACTTGTATGTGAATGGTACATCCACAATCTTGTAATGTCAACACATTCTGCACCTCTTGTAAACAAGGCCGGGTAAGACGATCAAGGTCTAACTGGTCATAAGGCAGCTAAAACCATGTAGAAAATAGTGTTTTATATCAGAAGAAATGTTCTGATTAGAAAGAAGGGAGGGAGGGATAAGTTAGGGGAAGGAAGGAAGAAGCACTAGCATTTTCACCACTCAATAGAGAAACTGAAACAAGATGTCAAAAACCCAGTGTAGTGACTTTCTAACTGTCACCACTACTTATACATTCAAACATCAGTATAGAAAATTAAAGACGACAAATAGTATATTTTTACCAACAATTTGATATCAGTGTCAGACATGGTCCCTGTCGTAGGTACAGGGAAGATAAATCACATGTGAGTCAAATGTATGAGTAGAGCTATTAATGTTACCAGGAAAGACATAATAAGAAATGGTGACATCAGATAAATTGAACAATTATATGAACTTAGAACTACATCCTGCACCAAGCACATAGAGCAGTGCTTCTTAAACTGGTGAATGGTTCACCAAAAGGTGACAGAAATTATTTTGGGGGTGAATGACTTAATTTACAGATATTTATATTTTTTCTATACTTAAAAAAGGCATTGCCATTAAAGTGGTTAAGCTCTTATTGCTTTTAAATGGCAGTGCAGCTGGAAATTTGATGTTTTTTTTTCTCTCTTCCCATGGTTTTTTAATTTCAAAGTAGCAGGATATTGCCCATATTTACTGTAATATAACCTTCGCAGCAAGAATGGATAGAAAAAGTCAAAGTAAAGTAAAGTAATTATGAATTCAATTAAGAATACATCAAAGCAAAAGAATGTTAAAGATAACTGCTCATATGCTTAGGAAGAATATTTAATAAAAACACAAAATCGTTCTGTCAGTACATGAAGTAAAGTCAGACAGAATAACTACCAGCATGAAGGTCGGAACAAGGTTAATTTTTCGATGATATTCAAGTACACTTGCTTGTTGCAGGTCGTCATAAAAGGTGAGAGATTTTTCCGCTATTCTGTTTTGCAGATTTGTATACGTTTTATTATTTGCATTTTGCAAAGTGATTACTACGTGTCATTAGGTCTACACCTATGAAGGAGAAAAGATCATTTCAAGAACTGATTCAGTTAAAAATGCATCAGCCACAGTATGCACACTCACAATTAACGAATCCACAATGCGTACGATTCGGCCAAAAAAAGGAGGCCATCAAGGCATCAGTCTAGGCCTATGGTGTACCTGCTGACAATTCCTAACCTGCCTAAGGCACTGACGATGTTTGAAGATTGCATTATTTACAAGCAGATCCTTGACGCCAACTATAAGCATGAATCTTAGATGAGAAGAAACTTAATGCAGTGGCCCCAATTAACCTGACACTGATGGAGACTGGAAGAGGAAAAAGGCATGACAACCAAAGTTAGTGGAGTTCACGAGTCTGTCTCACTGTGCTTCTCAACCTTCAGAATCTCATTTTTCAGCCATACGGTAGACAACCCAGACAATCAACCATGACCTTCAGGAACAGCACACCCTTGTCTGATTGATACTGGGACAGAATATGACTCTGACTAGGTCTTGTGTGATTGTTCTATAATATTCATATATATTTTTTTCACTTTTAATGTATCAAATATGTGCATTACCTTTCATGTTTTTATTAGTACATAAAAACACAAATAAATGACGCTCTAGACAAACCTGGAAGCTAACCCTCATTTCTTATAACTTCTTAAGCTCCATTCATGCCAATTTCATGTACCCGAGGTTTTTGAAGAACCGAACCCTTGCACATACCAGGGGTTGAATGTAATGTAAAATCGCTATTTAAAACTACTGCAAGAATATATGCATAAAAATCAGGATGAAAATAATGATATCATCAGAAATTTACGTAAACTAGCACACACAAAAAATAGAACCAACAGAAATGTAAGGAAGTGGGGAAAATACTGACAGAAACAAACACGATTTTGTTCATTTATTAAGTTACATATGAAGCTATCAAGCCCAGACTATCTCTGTACATGGTGGCACATTAAAAATATTATCCTCTCCTTTGATAAAAATAAACACTACATACCCTGCCTCGCAAGAAGTCTGCAATTTTCCTCATTCTATCCTGCTTTTCAAAATACCTGAGTTGCCAAGTTCTCATCTTTTGTTTAGAGGCAATCTGTCCACTGCCCTTGGCGCCATCCAGAAAAAATACCAACTCAATATTGACAGCTCTCAACCGCTCAATAAACTCTTTGATAAAAGTGTCTAATAAACTGTATTCACCACCTGCAAAAACGATGTTCCTGTTGTCTGTTGTTTCAGTAACAGAGTTCCAAAAATGATTTGCCATAAAGTGTTCCCAGCTGTAAAAGTCTACAAGAATTTTCAAACCTCCAGGATATTCTTCAGCCACTTCAACGAGGTCGACATACGACACAACCTTATTTTTGTTTTTCTTTATAAATGACCACAAACGATGAACACCCATTTTCAGATCCGACTGTAGCAGAAGTTCAAGGTTTCTGTGTAAATATTTACCCTAAAGACTAGGCAGTCCTGAAAATTCAAACAAATAAAGATGGACAATGTCAGAAATTACATTCAAATTCTATTTTGAACACTGATCTTTAAATCCATAAATAATAGATATGATCGAGTCGCAGAATACAGGGACACATACTGGATTTACACCAAAAGGCTATCAATAAGAGCCGCTCTCCCGATTCATAACTCTCCCAATTCAATTTTTCTTCATGTCGATAATTATTTTTGAAAAAAGCTTGAAGGTGGGTTGTTGTTGTTTAACAAGAGCTGCTAAGCTTCTCGCTCCTTTGCAGCCAATACCAAGTTAAAGACTCCTTGGCATTATCTACACTGTAGATCTAGGCTTTTCCTGCGGCTTTTCTGCCATTCAAAAAAAGTATCGAGTTAAAGTCATGCTTTCCAGTCTCTCCAGCTTGGCTTGCATTTAAAGAATCCTCACATCTGGCTCCAAGCTAGGAGGAAGAAGTGTGTGGCATACTGTGCATTCCCCGCCACTCAAGGGGGCTCTCAAAATATGCAGAGCTAAAATACTGTGCTCTGGTTCTGGGCTTTCCCAAGGAATCGTCACGTCCTACACAGAGCCATTTTTCAGCTCCCCTTGCCTATCATAGGTCCATAGTGAGATCCTCCTGCATGCAGCCAACCAGGGGGAATCCCTGGAAGTGTGTGGGTGATTTAATGAGTAAATGAAGGTGTAATTAGCCTCACAGACAGATGTTCACTTCCACTTCTGTCTACTATAGCATTATGCATAGCTGGTGGTCATATAAGGATGACTCAGGAATGAAAAGTTCAACTCTCCACGACGCTTCGTGGCAAGAATGGGCAGACAAAGTAAAGTAAAGTAATCTCATCTCATAATCGGAACCTCTTCTACCCCGTGAAACGAGGTGTAGAGGGAAGTAAAGTAATAATGAATTTAATTAAGCAAAACAATATTAAAGATCATTGCAAACAAAGTATGAACAAGACAAGCTAAACTTCATTGCTCATATGCTTAATAAAAACATAAAATCACCCCGTCAGTACATGAAGTAAGGTCAAACAGAATATTTAGTACATAAAAGAAATGTTCTGGGGAACACGCCTCGTGTACATTCCTAAGGGTCTCCTGCACCTTCTGACTAGTTGTACAAGGCGACCAATATGAGGTTGTGAATAGGGCTTGCAACCTCATCATATAAAACTTATTCTTCTTCTCTGTACACTTCTAGACGTCAACTTCAATGAGGTTAAAGAAAGCGGAGGTCAGTCTGAGGTTGTTGGTATCTCCATGGAGTTTGTCCAGCAGTGGTACTGGTGATGGCCATTTGTGTTTTTTTGTTTTTCATATGTTGGGCACTTTTGCAGCGGATGTTCACAGTTGTCATTTTATCTGTGCCACAGCTTCACTCATTACAAACTGCTAAATAAACCATCACTGTAAGAACATGTGACTCCTTAGCGCAGGCTTCCTGCATACGGAACAACTGTAGTGCTGGCTCCATGCCTCGTAAGGAGCGCAAAGGAAAATAATTATTTAATTAACTAATTTAATTGTCTAGGAAGAATTTTCGCTCAGGGAAGACTGAAAGGAGAATGTGACACAAATACAAAGAAGTTTTGCTTCAGTTACCTACCAGATGATACAAAATATTAAACCTAATGCATCTTAGATTCTCTACATAGGCCAAAATGGCAAGCACTATGTAGTCCTTTAAAATTAAAATTTTGTTCAATCACAGAATAGAGCACCCATGTTGTCCAATTCATGATCGATAACTCATCTTAGTCAGTCCAAACATGCATGCTCTTTGTTGTATGAAATTATTTTAAAAAAGGTAGGGTAAAGGATCTCATTACATGCTCATTGAGGCATATTGGGAATATGGTGTTAGGCCCATATTTTCTTGACCATCAGCACACTAGGGGTGATGTGATCAGTGTCACACCGACTGACTTTAACCTTCCCAAAGTTGCTCTGGTATCCTTCTTCTTCTTCTTTCGTTTGCTTGAACTAGCTATATTTTCTATATCTGCAATGTTGTTTCTTGTATAAACTTCACTGTCTTTTGTAGTTCATACAGCCGTATAGTTTTGCTTCCAGTGTTGTTTCTCTGGGCCAGTGGGTTTGCCTCAATATATCATATTCGGGGCAATCTTGATGTACGTGCTCCGCAGTCTGGGGTGCCTGTCCACATACGAGGGGCGGTCGAAAAGTTTTGCACTTTACTAAGAAAGCGTTAAGACAGGCGGGATTGCTGTGTATCATTGTAAAGACACACTATTGGTTTACATTTCCCGCGCATACATGGCGCGCGCGGGGTGCCGTGTGAAAGAGAAATTGGCGGGAAACTGGTTCAGTTGTGTATGAAGTGGTGTCATGGACAAAACGGGGGCTCGTTGCGTAATCAAATTCCTGCACCTGCAGGGCAAATCCGTAAAGCAAATTCATGATGAGATGTTTGCCGTTTATAAGGATGTCTGCCCTTCGTATGACACTGTGAAGCGTTGCAAAAGTCACTTTCAAACGGGACACAGCAGCGTTCAAGTTGAACCAAGGAGCGGCAGGCCGTCCATTGCAGATGATGCAAGCAACGTTGCAAGAGTGGAGGCCCTAGTCCTCTCAGACAGGCGCATAACCGTCGAGGAAATCATGGCTGAGTTGGGACTAAGTCATGGGACCACATTGAAGATTTTGCATGAGCAGCTTCACATGTCAAAGGTGTCCGCCAGGTGGGTTCCCCGCCTTCTCACGCCATTCCAAAAAGAGCATCGAGCCGAAACATCCGCACAGATGTCGGACATTTGCAATGCTGACGAAGATGATTTTTTTCGTAGACTGGTTACTGTGGAAGAATGTTGGGTGCATTTCTATGACCCCGAGACTAAAAACCAGAGCAAACAATGGAAACATTCCTGTTCGCCACCACCAAAGAAGGCAAAGACGGTACCCTCTATGGGAAAGGTCATGCTCACCGTCTTTTGGGACTGCCGCGGGGTAATACTCACCGACTACCTTCATCGTGGCCGTACTATCAACTCCACGCACTACCAAAGCCTTCTCCAGAAGTTACGAGAAGAAATGAAGCGCAAAAGACGCGGGATGCTGTCCAGAGGCGTTCGTCTGCTTCAGGACAATGCACCGGCTCATGCAGCTCATGGCTCCATCGTCCTTGCCCAGCAGTACGGATATGAAATCATGCCCCATCCACCATACTCACTGGACTTGGCACCGAGTGACTTCTTCCTGTTTCCAAACATGAAGAATCCGCTTCGTGGACGTCGTTTTTCTAACGACCAGGACTTGATTACTGAACTGGAGACGTGGTTCCGGGCCCAGACGGAGACGTTCTACAATCAGGGCATCAGGAAGGTGAAGAAGAGATGGGAGAAGTGCATTGCCTTGAGGGGTGAATACATAGAGAAGGACTAAAGTTCACACCAATTTCCAGGTATGTGCCTTGACTCCTTCATACTAAAGTGCAAAACTTTTCGACCGCCCCTCGTATACACATGGCTGAATTGCCAATCTTCAATTTTGTATACATGTGGCTGCGGAGTCGGTTGTGTCCTGTTCTGAGGCGCAGAATGACAATTTGTTCTGATCTGTTCATAGTTTGGTAGTCATCCTGCGTTGGTGTTGGTGGCTTTCTGATTGATTTGATCATCTTTTTCTTCTGATGGTACGTAACTGGTACATCCGGTTGCTCGTCTGCAGCACCTTCTTTAGCCAGTCGGTCTGCTCTCTCGTTTCCTGGTATTCCACAATGAGACGGTATCCATTGCATGGCGACCCTGCACTGGTTGCACAGTTCAGAAAGTAGGGCTTGTATACCTGGCAATTTTCTGGACTGAAGTGCTTGGAGTGCTGATCTTGCATCTGTCAGGAATACCACAGGCTATGGACCGAGATTGGTGTTCAGTAGTTTCTCAGTTGCCACCTTGATTGTCTGGATTTCTGCATCATAGTTGTTACAGAATTTCCCCGTTGGTACTCTGACCGTATCCCTAGTGTTGTTTGGGTATTCTATGTACACTCCTGCTCCTCCATTCTTGACTGCATTCTGTGCTGACCCATCCGTGTATACTCGGACCCAGAGGTCCTGTGGGTATTGTCGTGAGAAATTCTAATCCACATATATAAATTAAAAAGTAAATGAAAAGCCTAACAAATAACTTCAATAAAAGGAAAGAAGAATGGTAAAGAACAGTGCTGTCACAATGACTGTACTCGAAATCCCCCTTGTTTTCTAATTCGTCTGCAAATTATAACGTTTCACGTTGATAGTAAAAGCCTACTGCATCACTACACGCTTTCTTCAATAAAATGTGTACTGCCTTTCTAAGAAAAACCTTGAGATACGCAAGCTGACCTATATTTAATATTCCATTCATGTCATTTTATACACTACGTTACCATAAACGAAAAGACAGATGAACTTAGGATAGAAAGAAGGGAGGGCTGAAAGCCGGGACGCATACAACACTAAACACGCGTCTCGCGCTATACAATTACTACCATCACACGTGTAAGGCCACAAGCACTAGCTTTTTTCAAATCGACAGTGATAAAAAACACTACCCATACGAGAGTTAGGTTTTAAAAACCTGAAAAATGCTTATTAGAAAATATGACATTATACTGGTTTACGTTTGAAAACATTACAGTACCCAGACACCACATCGATCAAAGTGAACGGGAGGTAGAAGAAAATGCATATTTTGAACGCAGCCCCTTAGCCCCATTAAATATATATATTTGGGTTCCTTAGGACTTGCTGACAAAGAATATGTTAAACGTTACGCAAATAGTCTAGGAATTAACAAATTATAGCCAAAAGAAATAGTGAGGGTGTCAGACAACCCCAAAATCAGAATCGCTCAGTGGCAGATTTTGACACCACCATTGTACGGGAAATAGGCCAACATGTTACCTCCTATTTGATTGGATAGAAGTAAATGTAAGACTAAACACGATTAGTCGGACTATAAATACTACCTTTGGTTGTTAGGGGAGACGGAAGGAAGGGTACTTTTTTTTGAAAAGCTGTGTAAACATGGCACGCCAATATAGTCAATCAGAGGCGTCAGGTCAGCACCACATTTTCAAATAAACTTACTAAAGAACCAGTGCGTTGAGCGCCAGTGCATATTTTTCTAAATAAAAGCCTGGGACATCGGCAGATCGAAATTGTGCTATATTCATTGCCAGTCAACGTAACTGTGTATTATTCCATGAATTGTGGGACTGTGGTCCTAAAGTTATTGAGCAGCACCTGGTCTGAGCTTTGCTGAAACTGGAGGCTGACAGCATACTCCTGGGTCCAGATAGCGACTAGTGAGGTGTCTCCAGAACACAGGGGAGCAATCGAGCAGAGGAGTCTTTTCCTGCCGCCATCACGAAAGTTAAGCCTCTGTGGCCAGTGGAGCTCAACATTATGTGTCCCCTCAAAAATTGACATTTTAATAAAAAAAGAGGGACAATACCTTGTTTAAATTGACAGGAACTGTGAACTTTTTCCCCATACTATTTCCCAGATAAACAAACACTTGAAGTCATGATGACAAATAACAACATAGCTTGAAAAACAAAACCAGTATTACCTCATAGTACTACTACACCCTGACACACATAGGATAATATTAATAAAATATGTCACTACAAGGTTCATATTTATAAATTATGTATATATAAATTGTGATTACAATTGATTGTGATTCCTGGTTCACTTTGTAGTTGAATCAGGATATATAATAGTGAAAGTAATTAATACATATATATTTGAAAATTTACCAGTGACTCATTTAAGATAGTCTTATAGAGTGTTACATGTGTGTGAGTGTCTGGGAATAATAAGAATTAAAAGGTATCCTTGGGTGGAAATAATTAACGTTGAGCTCTCAGTGCCTGTGGTGTCTTTGGATAAATAATATCAGAGTGTATTGTTTAGTTAGACATTTATCTATTATGTGAACAGCGCCATCTGGGAGATC
>JAMPIV010018124.1:0-60337 GCA_024509875.1 Oreohelix idahoensis
AAAACATCGATATCACACAACAGAAATGGAATCCAGTGGAATCTGACTAAACAGCTTCATGATCTGGATTTTGCAGATGGCTTGGCTCTTCTATCCCATAACCATAATCAGATGCAAGAGAAAATGAAATTTCTCGATGAAAGGTCACAACAAGTGGGCCTGAAAATACACAGGGAAAAGACAAAGATTAAGAGAATAAATGCAAGAAATGATAATAAGGTTGAACTTGAAGAAACACCACTAAAAGATGTAGAATCGTACACATATCTTGGAAGTAATATAGACAATGTTGGAAGGACAGACAGTGATATCAAAATAAGAATACAAAAAGCAAGAGAAGCTTTCATTGCATTGGGAAACATATGGATAACAAGAGAAATCAAGTCCAACATGAAAATAAGAATCTTCAACTCAAATGTGAAGTCAGTCCTATTGTATAGCTCTGAGACATGGAGAACAACAAAAACAACAACCAAAAAGCTAACGACTTTTATAAACAGGTGCTTGGGTAGAATAGAAGGACTGAAATAGTATGACAAAGTCACAAATGTGGAATTGATGACAAGAACTAGACAAGTGCCAGTGGAACGAACAAACGAACGAACGAACTTTATTTTCAAAGGGTTAAGAATTGGGCACGCAGGCCCGTCTGACATTCTGCCCTTCCTCTCTCTCATCATGTATACTGTATCCTTTCATCCTCACATTTACTTTAAGCATTATTAAGGCATTTATCATTATAAAAGTAATATAACATCAAACATTTGCAATAATCATCATAATTAAAGTATGTTTTTAAAATAAATAAAGATAGATAGATAGATAGATAGATAGATAGATAGATAGATAGATAGATAGATAAATAGATAGATAGATAAATAGATAGACAGATAGATAGATAGATAGATAGATAGATAGATAGATAGATAGATAGATAGATAGATAGATAGATAGATAGATAGATAGATAGATAACGAACAAACGAACAAAGTTGTCAGCGCATGCGAAAAATGTTCCCACAGGTGAGCAACTTTGAGTCCCAAGCAGATACTGCCACAGGGAGTGAATTGTTGATGCCTCCACTACACGAGATCCAGTTTTATGACCTATGCTCCTTAGGGAGGTAAAGGGTATTGACTGAAAGATGAGAATCATGCATATAGGCCCGTCTTGCATTTATCCCTCAACAAGAGTTGAGAAGAAGATGCTGGCGATGGATAGGACACACATTGAGGAAACCTGTTGATAGCATTACAAGGCAGTCCTTGTTCTGGAATCCACAGGGAAAAAGAGGCAGAGGTAGATCAAAAAACACATGGAGAAAAGAACTGGAAACAGAGGTGAAAATGATGAGGAAAACATGGAAAGAACTTGAGCGGATGGCACGGCACAGGAAGACTTGGTATGTGTTTGTTGAAGGTCTATGCTCCTTGGGGAGCTAAAGGGTATTGATTGACTCTTAGGTCATCCAGGTCAGCATTGTTGTGATTCTTCAGCGTTGCAATCATTGACAGCAGACAGCTACTTGTCTCTCTGAGCTTTCTTCTGTCATTAGCACATCTGCTGCAATTTTTAAGGCCTCTGCTCTGAAGTTACTTGAGAATTTTCCTATTATGGCACAGATTTTTGTGTGTGCCATTGCATAAGCTCAGAATGACTCCTTCACTCCCATCTTCTGTTGCATTTACTGCTGATCCATCTGTATGCGTGGATTCAGGTGTTTCCAGGGTAATGTTTCTTTACATATTTTGTGGATAGAACTCTTTTCTTTATTTCATTTTGGCTGTTCTTTCTTTCAATACATGGAATATTTTCTATAATTTCAGGGAAGCGCTGTTGTTTCCAAACTGATAGCTTGCATGCAGTGTAGATAGGTGTAGCTGTTGCTATTGCATTGATGGGGTCTGCTCTCATCTTTGTTTTGACTGTTTCAGCAAAGTTACTTTGCTTCAGTTTTCCCCTTTCAAGTCCATTTAATCTCTGGTACATTTGGTGGTCTGCCAGCCTCCTGAATTTCTCGGTTAAATGCTGGGTTCTGTTATCTCTTCTATTCTCCACTAGGTGGAGGCATGTAATCTTTTCCATCTTTCAATGGGTGTTGACTTCATGCCCCATGTTATGATTCTCATTACATGGGTTTTGGTTCTGTTTATTTTATTAATGTTTGACTCAGCTGCTGCGGACCATGCTGCAATGCCATAGTCTTTGACTGGTCTCACTCACCCAATGTACAGCTTCTTTAGAACTCTATCATCCAATCCCCAGCCCATGTCAGCAAGTTTTTTCATGATTGCCATTCTCTGCTGTGCTCTTGTCCATTTTCTTTCAATCTGGGTTTTCCAAGTCAAGTGATGATCAAAGGTAATACCTATGACGTAGTCTGGGTTTTCGAAGTCAAGTGATGATCAAAGGTAATACCTATGTAGTCTGGGTTTTCCAAGTCAAGTGATGATCAAAGGTAATACCTATGTAGTCTGGGTTTTCCAAGTCAAGTGATGATCAAAGGTAATACCTATGTAGTCTGGATTTTCGTCCAGATGTAGCTTTTTCAACATAGCAATTGAAAAATTAGCACTAATTTGGAGCTTTGTGATTTATTTGAGAGGGAAAGCACTGTGTATGTTTGTTACAAGATTAATAACATCTATCTAGGGGATGTGTTATGGGCTTGTGACAGAAAACAGGTACAGGACATCACTACTTCAATAATCAATAACAAAATTTGAGTGTACAGTCCCACACCTCTGTGTATTGTGACCAGTACAAATTTGACAAATCCTGGCTATGGAAATACAATCATAATAATGATGCACGACTTTACAACATGCAATAATCAATGGCCGAACTTGCTAATTAATCTTGGTTAAATCACATTCGATATGGGGTAATTAAACCGTCGCTGCAAATTTATCATTGGAAACTCCAGTTTAAAAGCGGCATTTGGTGATAGTTAGTATGTACTCAAAGTTTCTGTTTAAAAACTAACATTGTACTATAATTACAACAGAAGATATGAGAGTCTGAAAAGGTGCAAAAAGTAATTTTTTTTCAAGTTTTTATTTGTCATCATTGTTATGCAATGACATTAACAGTATTCAGAAACTGTACTCAATTTATACATTAATATAAAATAGATATGTTATATAAAATGGGTTCTTGTGTGATTATTCACCGCTTAAATCAAATTGTGGAAATTTATTACCTAAACCGAGAACCATTTCCTGTGTACCGTTAACTTGTAGAACTGATTCTACTTCTTCTTTCTTCCTCGTTCGTCCTGAAAAGGACGTTGGTTGCGTTGTGTCCGTTTACAGCGAAGCTGCAGTATTTGCGCCTTTCGGCCGACACATCCGACTTCCACACAGCATTTTTTGGGGCCGGGTTTGCCTTCCCTCTTCGATCCCTACTCCTCAGCCAGACTGCAGTAATACAGCCTGTTTCCAGGACCACCACGTGGAGGTGGAGTAGGGTCTTGGTCAGCTCTGGTTCGCTGACCCTGACGCAGGCAGCCAAGCTATGGGGTCGCTTACTGCATTCCTCACTTTTGATGCATCTTGGGTCCCGAACTGATTCAATACCGTTTTATTGGTTTATAAACTTAAATAAAAATACGGGGGGGGGGGGGGGGGGGGGGGGGGGTGGGGGGGTTTGAGGGCGGTCTGTCGTAATCGTGTCATCTAAGAATGCACAAGGAACGCATTTTTTTTTTTAACTTGCCCTCCCAAATCACAATGTGAAATGAAAAGAAAAAAAAAACATTTATTGACAATCATCTTAACAAGACAATTTCGAGAACTACACGTTAAATCGTTGAAAGTATTCAAAAAGAGACATGAAAATAGGTCGTATATCTTTATCATCACTGCCCTACAGATCGCAAAGGAGCATGATGATGATGATGATGAAAAAACGGTAAAGGTAGTCGCATAGCAGATACTGCCGTAAGGGAGTGAAGTGTTAGAGACTTCACTATACTAGGTCCAGCATCGAGAGGTGGGGGTGACTAGTTCCTTTCATCACTGCCTTTTCCTTCCCTAACTGAAGGACAAAGTCAGGTACCCATTCACAGCTGGGACGACTGGAGCACGATGATACCGTGAATCGAACCCGGCACCTTAGTCGCAAGAGACCAGCGCTCTAACCACTCTGTCAATCGGACACTCATTAAAAAAAAACATGATAACGGATACAAACAGAATGTTAAAAACATGAAAGGGAAAAAGGGGGGGGGGGGGGGGGAGGAAGAGATTTGTGACGTCGCGTAAGATTGCGTGTAAAATGTGACAACTCCATGGCCTTGATACTACGATTGGATTTGCCGAACTGTAGAAAAAGTACGATGCTCCGTTTACCCTAAACATTTCAAAAATTTTCATCGACGGTGAATTATCACACAAGTACCATAAAATGGACATCACTGAAAATATTTAGCAGCATGCTTCAAATAGGAATTATCAAAAGATGAACTGACAAGTAATTAATCTTGGTTAAATTTCTATTACTTATACTGTACAGAATGCGTAGGCATAAACTAATACTGATATTTTTTTTTAAAGTAACACTGTTGATGCTGTACATTGTAAGTAAAAATTTGAAAACAGTATGTTAAAACAAAATAATGATATAATTTATTATATGTATATGCACAAAATATCAGAGAAATGACTATTACCATTCATCTGCCCTGACCCCCAAAATTTTCCTCATATATCATTCACGTTTGCGCTTTTTCCTGGAGGGAATTTGTACAATGACAGATGGAGAAACTTGTAGCACATGTGTTTGCATTATAAATTTCAACTGTGAACTTATGTTTCAATTACAGTATGCTTATCTTTCAATCTTAGATACTGTTGAATAAACAAATTCTCCGACTTGTTCTCCATGCATGCCCATTCCATAGCCATGAGTTCTGATCCAATTTGAACATAGTTTTTCTGATATACGCTGTTTAGGAATTGTCCTATTGGGTAAGAGCTTTCTGAAGAAAATCGTGTATGTCTGTACTGATGTTTGTAATAATGAGGCTGATTCTTTAAATATCGATTTTCTGCGAGAAATTTTATTGTGTAATTTCTCAAAAGCTTAATTGAGCAAGTTAAACTGTTCTCTAGCAACAAAGCCATGTCCGTGATAACTTTATTCTGTATAAGCATCACTGTTCTCTGATGATTGCTTTTGTTAGATCTTTATAAATTTTTGATGTTAGATATGTGTGGCAGCTTTTCCCTATAAATGATCTGCTAAGATAAAACTATGGTATAATTTATGCTTAGGTAGTACCACACTAAATTATTATATGTCTGATATTATTATATGTCCTATTGCTCATATCATATGATGCTATTGGTTTATAATTTGATTTCTCCAAATCCACTACCTGCAATGTAACTTCCTGTTCCATGATCACCTCCAATTTTAAGCCATACTTCATGTTCTGGTATACAATTATTATGCCACATTAATAAATCCTCCCTCTTGAAGTCACTGAAGAGCCCACAAACAAAACCACATAAATCGTTAAAACTTACCAATGGTGTCTCTAGCCCTTGTACATCATCTCCCACAAACTCTTTCATACCCACATGCACCCATTCATGCCTAATCTCTCATGTCAATATTTTTTTCTGCCCCTTCATGCTTCTGTTTTTGACATCCCTGACCTCTAAAATTGACTACCCTACATTAATGTGGTGCGCTGCAAAGATGAAATTAGGTGCCGAAAATCTTTAATTTCTCCTCAACGTCTTTTTATAATTTAAAATTTTTTAGGCTGTTTAGATTTTAAGATATTTAATTAGAAAGTCCTTTACCCTTGGTAATATTTTTCTCAAATGATGGTGATCTTTTGTAACAGCTGCTACAATGCAAATAATATGAAACAAAATATGAAAATCCACAGAGGGATAGTATTTTGCATGAAGCTATTTTCTAGCAAATTATCTTTGTCCTTCGCTTATCAGGAATGCATGTAAACTGGTTTAAAGTTCATGTTTTTTGGACCAAAGTCAGCTGATATTTCCCACCAAAGTAAATGATACCTGTGCTCGCCTGTTTACAAGATTTATTGCTTCGGGTCAGGAGAAAGGGCACGAAACTAAAGTAGTGACTTTTTAGAAGGTGCAAAGAGCCACGCTCTGAACCTTGACTCCACAATTCAGGGGAAGGTGACCACCAGTAGCATTGTTTGGACCCCTTCAAGGCTGGGGGTTCTGGCACTTTCCCCACCTGGCAGGACTCCATGGGATGAGCACCACTCTGCTTAATTTGTATTCGTGATGTCTTCATTAAGTGAATTACATTGCACTGTTTTGTTATGTGTGTAGCCCAGTGCATCTGATTTCAACAGGCATTTCTGTAGGGTCGCCATCCTTAGCCCTTGACTGTCTCCAGCCTACCTGTAAGGCAGACGGTGGTTTAAAAATAGAGTTTTCCTTTTCCTAGATGAACTGCCATCAAAGGGTTACGAGCTTCATCTACCTGGAATTAAACCCATGTCTGGGGTTTGGGCTGGTGCTGGCCACAGCATGGTCCACTTGCCAGTGGGTATTGCGCCTGCACCTTAAGAGGTCCCAAACAACTCCTGACCCAGTTATTGAGCCATGCATTCGGTCGCCCACATAGCAACCTCTGTGAAGACACAGTAACTGCATGAAGATATTGCTTTGGACATGTTTGTACAAAAGCCATATGCTAGAAGCTTACTATCAGAGGAAGACAGTAACTTCCAAGGCAATCGCTGCCCCTGGATGTAATAAGCTGTGTGTCCCCCTTCCCCCTGATCCTACAAAGACCCCGCGTGATGAATAAGACTCTTAAAGCGGCTTGATATATTTTATCTAAACAACTGGTTTACAACATCTTACCTCAATGTTAGCATCAGGGGTGACAGTTTCAGGTTTATAGCTTATATAGTTTGTCTTAACACCTGGATATACATCATACCTCAATATTAGCATCAGGGGTGACAGGTTCAGGTTTATGGCAATCTCCAGTATATTCTGGTTTACATTCCTCACAACCTGGGTTTTGATGACAGTACATGCTACATTTTAAAGATGACATACATACAGGCCTATTCTTAAATGTGTTTCTACAATCAGCAGGACTTTTATGATGAGCAAGAGTGCTTGGAAAGAAAAAAAAACATTAGCCGTGATTGAACAAACTCAATACAAGCTTATTTACATCAGAACTTTGCATTTTTTTTTTAAAATTAAGGCATTTGCTACTTTTCTTTGTAGCACACCCCTTTCAACCATCTACCATATACATGGAGCTGCTGGTTATATCAGGATGCATTTCATTTATTGTAATATTTTATTGTTTGCATTTATTTTATGCTTTATGCTATATTATTTCTCTAGTCTGTATTTTTACTTTTTTGTTATAGTTCATATTGTTTTATTATTAAAAAAATGATATTGTTGTTTACTGGTAAGCATTTAATTTTGATTGGAGGGTTATTTATAGTCAATCCGTATTTATCTAGGGGGAATCTACCACCACTGTAGACTACTGGCTCACATCCTTATTTCTTTCCTTTTTTATATGTTAGCTTTTGTTTTTGTAATGTAGTATTTTATTAACTTTTGTATTTCTGGTGAGGTTGATATTCTACACTCATTTCTATCTTGTGGTTATTGTAGTATGTCTTAATGTTTTGCCTCCGCTGGTCATATTTTTTTCCAGTCCACCAGAAAGTGTCTAATTGTGTTTGGTTCTTGGCACTCTTCACATTTGGGTTCCTCTGCCATGAAATACTCAGTTCCAAGCTTGAGCCTTAGTAATTTTTTTTATTAATTGATATTTTTAGTTCATCTTGTATTTGACATTTTTTTTTTCAGGATTTTTGCTTTGGTCCCATGCTTGTATCCATTCTTTAGTTATTGCTTGAGTAATTAAGCTCTGAATTTCAAATTTCCCTAGGCCTACTTCAATTTTATTATAACTTCTCCCTTATGCTTCTTTGTCTGCAAACTCATTTCCTGCTATCCCAACATGTGCTGGTATCCATGTTAGTGTGACAATGCATCCTGCGGTGTGTAGAAATGTACTGACCTGCAGTATTTCCTCTATAATATCTGGCCTGCTGCATTCAATTCTGTTTCTGATTGATAGTACTGATGAAGTGGAATCTGTGAGAATGGTTGCTTTATTTGGTGGGTTTTCTTCAACTATAACTAAAGCTTTTAAGAATGCTACTAATTCTGCTGTAAAGATGGATGTATTACCTGTTACTTTATATCTTCTTGTAAATTTTCAATTTTGGTACTGCTGTTCCCACTCCTAATTGTCCATCTTCATCTTCTGATGCATCTGTATATATAATTAAGCTATAATGTATATACTGTTCTTTGTACTCTAGTGCTTTACTTTTTGTTGAGGTTATGTCTTTAGATTTGTTTACGACCTTTGTTAAGTGGGAGTCAGTTTCTGGCACTATTAGTTTCCCTGGTGGGATCTTTGCTTTATACTGAGTACTACTGTTTATTATTCTTAAGGCATGTTTATGCTTTAAGTCATATGCTATATATATTTTATGAGATATAGTTAAGCGCATTTTTCAAGTTACATAAATGATTTTTGTTAGAGATGATACCGCACTGCTATTGTATAGTGCTGTGTCTCTATGTGACGCTTGTTGCTACATGACTATGATCGTGGCCTTTCTATAGTATATGTGGTCCTGTGTGGACATATTATGAATGTGCTCCCTATTGTGAGCTATGTTAATTTATAAGCGCATTCGTTATGTGACTTGAATCATTAGGCCAGTACTGTATTTACCAGCCATGTCGGGCTGTTGTTGTAAAGGTGCAATGTTAGTCACCAATTATATTCTCCAATTTTAAGAGGCCACGGAGAGAGATTTTGCGTCTTGTCGCAGTGCTCCAACTAGATCATAAAGTATCTAGTTGCTAGTTGTATCGGTCAAGACTGTTGACGTATATTGATGTCTACATAAAGGAATGTTGTATATTATGCAAGTCAATGATTTATTAAGATGCCATGCCAATTGATTATGATCCTGCCTATGTTGAAAAAATGAATTTGTCTATTAAATGCCATCACACCGTCTTTACGAGCTTCGTCTCTGATTTAACTCATTATGATGTCCGTTTTACCAGTCAGTGTGGTTTTTCTACATGCAACAATGAAGTACTTGAAAAGAACAGAACCGCCACGCGTCATTTCCTATATTATTTGACACATACACCATTAACCGTGTCAACATCATAAACTTGAACTCAGTTGTAACAACGAATCTGGTGGAACAGTCTATTGGGGATCGTAATTTATTTCAAGCACTTTGCCAAGCAGTGTTTTTTTAAAGCCCCATTGTCATGCGTACTTCGGCGCAACATGTATAGTGCAAATGTTACATATCTGTTACCAGAAGTTCACAGCTGCTGGACGATTGAAAAAAATCATTGCACATTTTTCCTGAAGATCGATTGTTCTGTATTTAACCGGGTTGACATCCATAAAGGTCAAACCCCAACAGTCAAGTTATATCAAGGAACCAGCCAAGATTTTATTTGATCAAGTATATCGTCTGAGTACGAAGATTACTTTTTTCTCCGAGCTTCAATGTTTTGCTCTCAAGATGTCGTTTGATGCTGCTTCATATCATGCACATCTAGTGCCTCGCTCTACTGTGACTGGACACAAGTATTTCTATTCGATACCTTTCGAAGAGACACTTTTGGAAGGATTGGCATCAAAAAAAGCTAAGTGGTTTTGTTTTACTGTGTAGTCTTGTGGTCCACTCGCATGTTAGGTATGAGCCTATCTAATACTATTGCTACTTCATGTTCCTTGTTTAATGTTATAATGCAGGAATGGTTGGATGGCGATCTGGTGCCAGAGACCCATGTCATTGTAAAATGACCTCACACCAGACGTGTCTGTTGTTTTGTTTACAGTCTTCAAACAGTGAAATTTCCGGTTTGAGTCTCTCACCATGTTTTTTCAGTTCACTGCTTGCTTTCTGTGACTTTAATTGTTTAGATGTGCAGTCATGTTTTTTTCCTTGGTGTTGTTATACAATTCTTTGTACCTTGGTTTATTGAAGTTTTGTTCATCTTTGTTTGCCTAATCTTGCTTTCGCTGAGTAATATACAAAATTTATATTTATACACTGTCATCAGCTTGTCTTGTCATTTCTTTTGCAGTAAGGTTGCTTTGCAACACTTTTCCTCTTTGGTTTCGCTATATTTCTTTATTTGATTACTGCAAACGTTTTCCTTTGTCAGTGTAGTTTGTCTCTGTCTATCATGTTATTCTATGCATTGATAATATATTATTGATATTATATTTTGTTTACTTATGCATGATTAGTTATAATCACTTTTAAATCATAAAGTTTAAAAGGTATTGGTACTGCTAAAAGAAATCAGTAACTTTGTTACCAATACAAAGACTAAGTGAGTTACAAATATACAGAAAGAAAGACATTCATAATGTCTACCTTAGATTATTTCATAAAACAAGGTAAAGCCTTGGGAGAGGAAGGTGATGATTTGAAACATTTTGCTACTACAGAGTATGCCAAAATTCAAGAGATTGAACAAGAAAATAATGATGGAGGCAGAAAATAAAAATGGAGGCAGAAAATAATAATGGAGACAGAAGATAAGAGACTAATGATGGAGGCAGAAAGTAAGAGATTAATGATGGAGGCAGAAAGTAAGAGATTAATGATGGAGGCAGAAAGTAAGAGATTAATGATGGAGGCAGAAAGTAAGAGATTAATGATGGAGGCAGATGAAAGTCAAAGTAAAAGGTTACACAAAGAGAAAATGTTAACTTTGGATCTTGAGAAACTCAGGATTCATAACAATGGTAACCAGAATGTTTCTGAGGCTCAGGGGTCCTCATAAGTTTAGATCATCATTGCAGGATGTTAAGGTATTTAGAGGAGCAGATGTGGCATCAGATCACCACCTTCTGATAGTCAAAGTAAAAATGAAACTCAAGAGATATGCAACAATGCAAAGTTATAGACAACAATTTAATGTAGGACATCTAAGAAATCAAGAAACAAGAGAGAAATTTGCGGTCACAATAATCCACCAAATTCCAAGTGCTCCAAAAGCTGGAAGATGTAGTGAATACAGAAGAGTACTGGCAGCAAATCAAAACTGTATGGAATGAGACATGTGAAGAAATACTGGGGAAAAGGGAATGACAACAAAAAGCATGGATAACAACAGAAACCATCAATAAGATAAAAGACAGAAAAAACAAGAAAGCAGATTTAAACACAAGCAAAACCAGAAGTTCCAAAGCCAAGGCTCAAGAAGTGTACACAGAAGCTCTTGCTGAAAACGTATGCATAAATGTTTAAAAAAAAAAAAAGCAAAACTCCACAGGACAGAAATAATAAAATGATGTTTGTGGCAATTGTATCTACAATAATTATGCTGTAATACATTTGTTTGAAGTGACAACATTTTGAGTACAGATTAAATTTCTTTTGAAAAGTAGTAACGCATTATCAAGTAAACTGTCCCCAGCAGATATGGAACTGGTTTTACCAAGTAACTGTCCTCAGTATGATATGCAGATATGGAACTGGTTTTACAAAGTAAACTGTCCCCAGTAGGACATACAGATATGAAACTGGTCTTACTAAGTAAACTGTCCCCAGTAGGACATACAGATATGAAACTGGTCTTACCAAGTAAACTGTCCCCAGTAGGACATGCAGATGTGGAACTGGTCTTACCAAGTAAACTGTCCCCAGTAGAACATGCAGATATGAAACTGGTCTTACCAAGTAAACTGTCCCCAGTAGGACATGCAGATGTGGAACTGGTCTTACCAAGTAAACTGTCCCCAGTAGGACATTGTTACGGTAGTTTTACTGATATCGTCTGCTATAATTGGCAGTGCGCATTTTTAGGTCAATGGAATTAATATAAATTGATTTTTATACTTCACGGATTAGTGAACGCGAAATACACAGTCAAATTATGAAGTGTTAGCGTCGATAAGGTCACGCTTCGTGACTTAGTTACTGGACCCTTGTTACGTTGTCCATCAAGCCGAAAAGTCGTTTTTTTACCTCCTTCCAAGGTTAGGCTTTGCTAATAGCCGTATTTATGTAAATTGATACCAGGACTCAGGGTCAGTCCAGATAATATTATATATGAGTGAATTCATAAAGGTTTGTGATTAACCTGCGTAACGGAAGGATATTTGATAAGTAGTTTGATTATTTTCGTCAAGACTCATGTGCTCATTTCTGGCTGTCTGGATCCCAGCAGCACATGTATATAGCCATGATGTTCTGTTGACATGAATTCAATATGACACGGACGGATAAGAATATATATGCAAGTAAATTCTAATGAACTGTATGTTAATATTATACCTGCGTGAAATGTCTTCGTATGTGAACTTGTTAATAAATAATGGACTCCAATTCGAAGACTTATCCATATCGATAACGTTACGGTTGGTTTGTCAGATTGACAATGTTGATTATTATTGTAGTTGAAGAACTCTTCCTATAAGAAGGTATACAATATAATAATGAGCTCCGAAAGGAACCAATGTCTTCTTGGACATTCATTACACAATGAGACCATATAACGTTGACCCTCATTTGAATATTTATAAAACGAACGAAGCACGCATTCGCAACTCAACAAATAAAGAACCAGCTCTGAACCAGCAACCCGTAGTGAAACCAGCAACGTATCAGCTAACTTATCAGACATACAGATATGAAACTGGTCTTAACAAGTAAACTGTCCCCAGTAGGATATACAGATGTGGAACTGGTCTTACCAAGTAAACTGTCCCCAGTAGGATATACAGATGTGGAACTGGTCTTACCAAGTAAACTGTCCCCAGTAGGATATACAGATGTGGAACTGGTCTTACCAAGTAAACTGTCCCCAGTAGGACATACAGATGTGGAACTGGTCTTACCAAGTAAACTGTCCCCAGTAGGACATACAGATGTGGAACTGGTCTTACCAAGTAAACTGTCCCCAGTAGGACATACAGATGTGGAACTGGTCTTACCAAGTAAACTGTCCCCAGTAGGACATACAGATGTGGAACTGGTCTTACCAAGTAAACTGTCCCCAGTAGGACATACAGATGTAGAACAAATCCTCTTATTCTCCCATCCAGCAGAAACATGACCTTTCTTCTCATCTTGTCTCTCTTTCTTCACTGTGTGTCCCTGGAAACAAAATACTGTACACATGTGAGACAAACTGCTTCAGTTTTAAACATGGCCACACTTTGATATCTGCAATGTTAATTTATTGTGTAACATACAACTTACTTCCTCATTCAGCTGTGGTATTACTGGCATATATTCGGATGATAAGTATTTAATTACCTGAAAATTGTAGTTGGTAGTTTCTAAAGGTGTCATTAGGTGGCAGTAACATCCAGCTTGATGATTACTTTAGGTAGCAGATGATAGGAACTCCGCCCTAGCCGGTCCCATGCTCAGCTGAAAAAGGAAAAGGGCGGCCTACATGGAGGCCATAAGGAGGCAGCCCCTCCACCTTGCAAAGGCACAACAGGTCAATCACTTGTTTGCTTTAAACTTTAGATTATGAGAACTACAAGAGAAAAAACCGGACTGATTCTAAAGGTGATGAACTGGAACGGCCTACACCTTATGGAACTTGGAACACAAGAAGTATAAATGGGAAAGAAAAGGAGCTGGTGGAAGAGATGAGGAAAGCAAAATTAGAAATCCTGGCTATAACGGAAACAAAAAAAAAAGGACAAGGAGTCATGGATCTCAAAGACAACACGCTGTTCTACAGTGGTGTACCCACATCTGAAAGAGCTAAAAGGGGCGTGGGTTGCATTGTGGCCAAAAACCAAAAAGATAGTATCAAGGGATGGAACATTGTCTCGGAGCGCATTATGGTTGTAAAACTAAAAGAAGGAGAAACTATAGTCAACCTTGTCATAGTGTATGAGCCAAATGAGGATGAGAAAACAGAGGTCAAGGAGGAATTCTTCGATCTGCTTCAAAGGACAGTGGATGACTGCCTAGATGAAATTATCATGCTCTGAGATTTCAATGCCAGAGTTAGGAGGAGCTCATTCAAATATGTCCGGAACGCTAGAGTCTGGAGGAGGCCAGAGATTGGAAGTGATCACTACCTGCTTACAATCAAAAGAACAACTGAAAGAGTTGCTCAGCCTAGGAACTGCCCAACATCACGCAAGAAACTAAGTAAATGAACAGGAGAAATGAGCATTAAGACCTACAAGCTTAGAGAGCCAGAAATTAAGACCAGATATTGGGGGCTTATTGCTGCAATGGTGAGCAACACAGAAGAACAACATGATGACTTGAAATCCCTCTGGCTTAAATTCAAGGACATCATAAAGACAGCTGCTGCAGAAGCATGTGGTGAAGTCCGACTTGGGAACAAGAGAAAGAGGACACATTGGTGGACAGAGGAAGTTAAAGAGAAAATAAGAGAGAAGAAAATGGCATGGAAACAATACTTAGGAGCTAAAAACATGACAGGACAAATGGAGAAATAAAGAGAATATGTGACACTCAGAACAGAAGCAAAGAACAAGGTGCTAGCAGCAACACACAAGCCCTGGGAAGAATTTGGAGAAAAGCTAGAAAAAGATGCGCAAGAAAACCAGAAATTGTTCTATAAGACCCTAAAGAACATGAGGAAGGAAAAACAATGCCCTCTCAAATTTATAAAGGACAAGCAAGGCAAATTGCTTACTGCCTCGAAGGAAGTTATGGAAAGATGGAAAGAATATTTCTCAGAACTCCTGGATGGTGAGCATGGTGAAGCTTAAGAAATGATAACCACTAGCACAGAAGAAAAAACCAATGATGATGAAGATGACATAAAGATGGAAGAACTGAAGGCAGCACTGGAGAAAATCAAGATGGGCAAAGCAGCAGGGTATGATGGTATAACACCAGAAATGTACAGAGTATCAGGCGACCTACTACTCTTAAGGGTCCTACAGGCAGAATGGTGCAACAAGACCATACCAAAGGATTGGGAGATTGCCATCATAACACGAATTTTCAAAAAGGGTGACAATCGACAATGTGGAAACCATAGAGGCATATCCCTTCTTCTCCGTGTCCCTGGTAAAATCTACTCTAGAATCCTAGAGCAGAGACTCCGATGCCTAGCTGAGCCACAATTGGATGAGGTCCAGTGCGGATTCCAAGCAAATCAAAGTACTCAAGACCTAATCTTCACACTCAGACAGCTGAGTGAAAAGGCCCTTGAGTATAAGAGTGAGATCCATCTTCGTTTCATAGATCTGGAAAAGGTGTTTGACTGGGTCCCCTGGAGCAAACTTTGGGACTGTTTGGCAAGGAAGAACATTCCAGCACCTCTGATTCATGCTATACAGAGCTTCTACACGTCTTGCAGAAATTATGTGAGGACAGCAAACCATAAGTCAGAAGATTTCAGGACCACCACTGGTGTAAGACAAGGTGATATCCTGTCACCTTATCTTTTCATATTCATGGACGATGCCAACAAGGCATGTAAGGAGAGAACAAGAAAGTATTCAGTGGGGTACTGGAAGATGAGACAGGTCTGTATTTCAGAGCTGGCATGACCGAATGGGCCTGTCCTTGCAACATCTCTCTCGGTATGCAGATGAAGGAGAAGACATGCTTAACAGGATTGTTACTGGGGATGAGTCATGGGTGCATCTCTACCAACCAAATCAAAGCATGCTTCAATGCAATGGAAACATCCTCCTTCACCTTCTGTCAAGAATTTTGGGATTCTCAAGGAGTGCTGTTAACCCATTTCCAGAAGAAAGGTGCGAATGTGAATGCTGCATTGTACTGTGAAGTTCTGTTGATGCTTCAGGATGCAATTCAAAGAAAACGCCCAGGCCTACTGACTAGAGGCGTACTGCTCCATCACAACAATGCCAAACCACATATGGCTCGATTAACCCAGGAGAAAATTGGACAAATAGGGTGGCAACTTCTTGAACATTTGCCTTACAGCCCCGACTTAGCCACAAGCAATTTCCACCTGTCTGGTCCACTAAAAACTCACTGTGGCAGAAACATTTTTTGTGGATGATGAAGAGGTTGAATGTGAGGTGCGAATGTGGCTGAGACAGAAGACCAAACACTTCTTTGCTGCAGGTTTTGAGGCACTGATAAAGCGATGGGATAAGTGTATCAATGTTGGTGGAGATTGTGTTGAGAAGGGGAAATGTCTTCATCATCATCATGTGACTATTCTCTCCATAACGTTGTCTCCATTGTGGATGTTCTGAACGCATCACGATTCTGGGCAAGTCGGCCTGCATCATCCAAAGACATGTTCAGACTCTCTGTGATGTCCTGGACCTACCATCCTCTAGGTCGTCCCCTTCCCCTTTTTCCAGGGACCATGCCTTCCATTACTAAATTTTTCCAGACTATTATGTCTTTTTATATGGCCGAAAAATTTCAGCTTCCTTATTGCAATGGTATTTAGGAGCCAATTTACATTTAGTGAGCGCAGCACTTCTCTGTTGGTCTTTTTTTCTGTCAAGGGTATTCTCAACATCCTTCTGTAGCATTTCATTTCAAATTATGTAACCTTTTTTTGCAACTGTTTTATTAAGTGTCCTTCTCTCGCAGCCATATGTTGGTACTGTGAATATACATGCTCTGATCAGTTGTAACTTTGTTTCTTTGCTTGTGCTTTGCCATAGGGGAAATGTAAGTGCAATAATACATGGTTTTCAAGTTTGTATCTCATTTAGTTTTTTTTTTAATAGCCATTTGTAACCTATTTACTGACTTGCCGTCGTATTTCAAAATTTCAAGTTCAATCTGAAGAAAACATTAAAGTTTTGCCAAATACTTTGACATGATATAGCTCACACTTCTAGTGCAGTTAAAATAGTTTGCTACAACAACAACAACAAAATCTAGTTCTCTTCACCTAGAAGAAATTTCACTGATATTTGTATCATCAGAATTTGTGTTCTCATGATATTTCTGGTTTAGTTTTACCATAGTGACAACAGTGATCTATCTATTCATAAAAAAAAAACCAATTAGATCACTTTCTTTACTCTACTGTTTTACAAATTTGTTTCTGACCCCAGACGATGTGGTTAAAATGTAGGTAATGTTTTTTACCCTGCCAGAATGAAATAACCTATTTTCATTCACCTTACCTTAAAAACCACTGATTATGTTGTAACAATCTGATCATTTTTTTAAAACTTCGCAGTCATATTTCATTATTTACAGCGTGGCAATAAGATTGACAAAGCATGTGAATAAACAAATATGTAACAGTGGAACACAACCAGAAGATACGTTAAGGCCTAAAATCCCACCCCCTGCAGACCCAAGTAGAACAGTCCCAACTAAAATGGTTTGGCCATGTCTGTAGAATGGGAGAAGATCGGCTACCTTGACAAGCATGGGAAACTAAGAGCCAGGGATCCAGACCTCCAGGACGACCCATAGTCCGCTGGGAGGACAACATTAGACAATCTTTGAAGGACCAAGGAGGAAGACAGCCAATAGGATAGTCTGGCGCTCTCTCTTCCAAACCTCTACACCTCACGGTAGAAGGGGAACGACTAAGTAAGTAACAGTGGAATAACATGTAACATTTGGAAAACATGTATCAGTGGAAAACATGTAACAGTGGAGTACCATGTAACAGTGGAGTACCATGTAAAAGTGGAATATAATATAACACTAGAATATGACCCATCTACTACAAATTCATTCATAACCCTCCACTCCCAAAGGAGCATAGGCCTTCAACAAACACATGCCAAGTCCTCCTGTCACGTGCCATCATCTCAAGTTCTTTCCATGTTCTCCTCATCATTTTCACCTCTGTTTCCAACTCTCTTCTCCATGTACTTCTTGGTCTTCCTCTGCCTCTCTTGCCCTGGGGGTTCCAAAACAAGGACTGCCTTGTAATGCTATCAACAGGTTTCCTCAGTGTGTGTCCTATCCATCGCCATCTTCTCATTTCTTGTTCCACTGGCACTTGTCTAGTTCTTGTCATCAGTTCCACGTTGGTAACCTTGTCATACCATTTTAATCCCTCTATTCTATGCAAGCACCCATTTATGAAAGTCTGTAGCTTTTTGGTTGTTGTCTTTGTTATCTACTACAAATGACAGGTAAAAATTAATTACATGAATTTAGCCAAAAGTATGCCACTTACAATTTTGAGAAATGGAAAAGTAACTGATGTTGGTTCAATTTCTAAATCTGACAAGTAAAAATTATTTACAGTAATTCAACCAAAGGTATGCCATTAAAACTTTACATTAGGGGGACAAGAGATATGACCCATTGGAATGTTTCCCAGTGATGGTAAATTGGATCAATACCCACAGGCTCAGAATGACTGCTAAGGACTTTGACTTCTATAAAACAAAAGTACAAAAATGATGTTTGCTTAAAAGCTACACTCTCACCTCACAGTACACTTCCTGTTTTATTCCAACAGTTACATCTGAAATGTTGGCTTCAACTGTTCTTGTTGTCTGGGTAATAAACATAAAGAAACTCAATACTGACATCATTCTTATAACAAACAAGATAGGGACACGTGACAGTAAAACTATAGAACTTGTATCTCTTTATTTTATACCAACAATATTGTCAGTACTCAATATTTTGTTTATATTTTAGTACAACTGAATGACGTTCCTTTAAAACTAATTGTACTTGCTTTAACGTGAAGGTAGTGTAACTTAACAGTTTACACATTACAAAAGAATAACAGTAATAGTTAACATTCAGCAGCAATATGGTTTAAATTTTATCAGCTGTATACACTTTTGAGTGTATCAAGATAATTCTGTGAGTTTAAAAATTAATCACAGAATCTCATTTTATTCATATAATTAGATTGAAGGTGGCGTTGCCCTTTGCGGGGTGCAGCATTCCCACTGGTGACTCTGGTTAACTTTGTGCTGATTGCATGGCCTCATGTGCCGGCGATGCATCTTTCAAATGTCTGCCCTATCAAATGTCGATGGTACGTGACATGCTGTTACCACCAACAGTTTGGGGAATAAGAACAGAACGTAATATTGTCCTAAAAAAAGAAAAAAAAGGAACCCGTTACACGCCCATTTAGGCATATTGGGAATATGGTGTTAGGCCCATATTATCTTGACCGTCGGCACACGAGGGGTGATGTGGTCGGCATCACGCCGGCCGCCTTAACCTTCCCAGAGTAGCTCTGGTACCCATTTGGGGCTGGGTCGACCCAGGAGCCGTTTGTGGCCTAAACATTTTTCCGCCTCATCTGGGGATCGAACCATAGACCACTGCGCTAGGAAGCCAGTGCACTAACCACTCTGCTACCACGGCTTCCTAATATTGTCCTGCTGCTGGATAAATGTCCGTGGTGGTAGCAGAACACTGTGGGCGTTGAATGTGTTCCGAGGTGGTGTGTGTGTAATGTGTATATCCATGAGTGCGAATGTCATAAGTAGGTTCTAGATTAAGTATCCATAGCAATCACACACACCATGGCAACATTGGGTCAGGAAACAGTGGAACTCGTTCTGACTCATACATAGTTTATTAACGCCACAACACAGTCACGTTGACATTGTAGAAACACAGTTCATAGCAAATCATGAAGCATCAAGTACAAAATATTCATCAAATCGGTTGCATAACAACAGACCTCAGCGCAGTACATTATTACAATAAAATATCCTTCAGGAACAAACTTCCAATATCTTAGATATCTAGTAAGTACATCATAGTGGGGGGGGGGGGGGAATAGGCTGCGTAACAAAGCAGCTCACAGTATCTCTCATTTCATAATAGACCATGGTAAACATCCATTAGGAACAAAGGTTTTTATGAATATCTTCATCAATAATAATAATCGCGGCCGGTATACTCCAAGGCCTCAAAAAAGATATCCTCAATATATATCAAAATTCTCCCCTTTACACAGAAAACACCCTGGAATGCACTCCCGAGCTGGGACCGCCATCTCGAAGCCCCCAGAAAACACACTGTCCCCGAGATCACATTCTCACCGTACGATTCAGTCAAAATCCCTCATGCGTGAACTAACCGCTTGAGAATACAGCTCAGCTTCGCCGTAACCTTCCCAAACTAACACTAATAACATTTGAGCACTATCTTTATCATATTTTTTTAAACAAACTAACAGCTAGTCAAAAGAGCTGTGTTCAAAAATTACTGAGCGTAAAGCCCCCAGCTAAAAAAAAATTCTCATCACAAAAGCGTGCTTACAAGCATGTGTACAAAAATCCAACCCGTACATACAAGTCTTTAACACTTAACTCGTACTAACAAAATATGACTTAACAGACTACACTGACCCCCAAGGAAAAAAAATGATATCATCATTTTTTTTAAAAAGTACATGGAACAAAAAATTTGAGGTCGATGCAATTCCAGTATCTACACCAAGGATTACACTATGTTAAGTCATATCATTAAATGAACAAAAGAAGGATAAAAGTAAGTGTAATTAAGAAAATGAAGTATAGATAGATAATGAGATAAGTATACAAAGATAAACAAATTCAAAGAAATATGAAGTAAGTGAAGTACAGACTAGGTATGAAATACTAAGTGAAAAGTGAGAATACAAGATGAAGTACAAGAAGAATGAGCAGCAATGAAAGAAAGCAATCAATGATATATCATGGTAAACAATAAGTTAAACAATGCATATCTATACTAAAGAACAAATAACTAGTTACCATTTAAAAATAGCGTAATATGCATGATAACCAAGTTAATAAACTTATAAAGTACCAATGATGACTTTATTATAGACATCAATGTAAATAATATCGCTATGGATAGTTACCTCTAGCGCACAATCAAGCGCTGGTCAAAGAAAAAATACATCACAACCTCAGAAAAAACACTTTTTCAATGTACTAATATCGCTATACATAGTTACCCCTAGCGCACAATCAAGCGCTGGGCAAAGAAGAAAAATATTACAATGTCAGAAAAAAAAAACCTTTTTTCTTGTCTTCATTTAAAAAAAAAAAAATGTACAATACCGAAATGTATCGTAATGATTAGTTACGTAAAAAAAAATAGCATCATTACAAATGTCATACGTTCAACGTTTATCACAACACAGTAGTATAAGAACAATATGGTAATAAAATTGGGCATTATCAGAACACAGTCATATAAAAATAATATGGTAATGAAATGGTGCATAAAGATGAACGAACATACTATCTTAAAGAAGTTATATCATATCCTAATACAATACTCTCTAATATACTATACTATACTAATATTTAATATTATCTACTATCCTAAAGAAGTTACATAGTAAAGAAAACTCCAGTGGTCTTGGAACATCCTATGAACATGAAGAGGTAACATCATACAATGCAGAGTCAACATGCCGACTGGCTTCACAGGAACAGCAAATCTTGTGCAAGGTGACATATACAAGAGGTGGAAAAGTAACAGCTTAATCACGTAACATATCAACTCAGGTTCTAATTAGAAAGCCGTTGCTGTGAAAAAACACAAATGAAAATCTCTGTTTAGTAAAGGTAGGATTTAATGAGGAAACAAAACAGAAAAGCTAACTTTACATTTAACCTACCAACTGTGGCTGTGTAAACTTCCGGCCCCTTTTATGATGTGCAACAAACCTTCCTCCGTCACATGTAGACAAAACAGGAGGATTAGGTAGAGGATGACCGCAACTCAAGGTAATCACCGCTGTAGGTTGGAACAAAGTTGTGCACTCCGGGCACTGAGATGCTCTCTCGAAATCGAAAGTAGAGCAAGCAGTAGCATTAGAGACACTATTATTATTGTTACCTTGATTATTAATAACCTGGGGCTCCTGTTGAGCAGAATTAGCATGGCAATGTGATCTATCATTTGGAGATCTACCGTCATATCGCGATCTATCGCGACTATTATCACTATTGGGAGCATTGTTATTTGCTCTATTGAAACTATTGTTCTGATTTGAACCCCAGTTAGCATAGTTGCGATTACTATTTCCCCTTTGTTTGGGACCATTGTTATGTTTTGAACCCCAGTTAGCATTGTTGTGATTAATATCTCTCCTTTGATCAAAATATCTACTAGATGAATTTTGTTGTCTCCTAGAAAAATTATTGTAAGGTTGATAATCTCTAGTGTAGTTATCCCTACTATAATTTCCAAAGTTGTTAGAACCAAAATGTGGAGGTCCGATAAATTGTCTCCAGTTTCTTGGAGAAGGAAAATTACAACGTGATGAACCCACTTGGTACTGTCTGAAATCATGATTTTTCTCTCTTACCAAAATTGCTTTTATTTTTGCATGTGGGAATGTGCTTAACAGGAGCATCATATTGTTTATGCTGAGTATGATGAGTAACAGCATCTGCAAAACCACTTTGCACAGGAATGATAGAATCCTTATTGTTACGGACATTACGGGTATTATTTTGGGAATAAATACTACTAGTTTTATCCCTTGTTATGGATTTATCAGAATTTCGAAAAGTTGATGCACGGTTGGTCTGTGGAGCCTTGACATGACATTTATCAGAGTTTTTATTATGATCTACAGGACTGACTGTTAGACTAGTATTACTTTTGTTGGCCTGATGCCAAGAATCACTACCATTAGAGGCAGTATCATTAGTACATGGGAAATTGTATTTGCCATGAAAAGATTTGTTTACTCCATGTTTAATGTTATAGTTAGTATTGAGTGCATGTGGCTGACTCTTTGCATTCCTAAAGTGTTGAAAATCAACTTTATGTCTAACGCTGTCAACCTTGACAGTAGACAGCACCTTGTTGGCTAAAACAATATCTAATAATCCATCAACTCTTTTCCTTAATTCTGTAATTTCTACATTTTTAAGTTAAATTTCTTCACTTTGTTTCTTATTTAAGTTATCAAATGTCAAAATTCTGCACCTCTCCTCCGTGAGTGATTTCTCAATTTTAGCCATATTCTCTTTCTCCATCGTTAATTCTTCTAATTTTTTTTTTTCATCCTTTTCTTTCCTTGCTCTCCTTTGTCATGCCAATTTCTTTAATCTCTTCTTTTGCGCTTCTTCCATATGTGGCTGAAGTCGGGCCACCTGAACCTGAAGACCCTGGACTTGAGCAGCGTGAGCCCTCAACTGTGTCAATTCCAGTTGAAGTGCCTCAATATCACTATCGTGGCTATTCATAAGCTCATCATCCTTCTTCTTGGGAAATACAGTATTCTTCTCTTCAAGTTGGCAACCGAGATCTGCATTATCCTTCAATAGATCAAAAAGTGTTTGATTATAAGACTTTTCACATTCCTGGGCTTTAACTTTTAATTCCTCACACATCTCCTTCCTTTCTTGAACTTTCTGCGTGAGATTTTTCACTTCGACGTGCTTATCTTCTATCTGAGCTTCCAAATCTTTAATCTTACACAATGCTGAATTCAATGCAGCTTGTGAACCAGAAAGTTCCAAGTTCAATTTGTGTAGATCCCTTGTAAGATTGGACACTGTCTCATGTAGTTCACTCTCCTCAGCAATACTTTCTAAAAAATTCACCCTTTCCTGCTCACTCCGTTCGTTGTCTTTTATTTGCTCCTCTTGAACATTGTCATTGCGTATAGCGCGGTGTACGTTATCTAGTATGTGACCATGTGGTACGTGGAGGTAACTTACTAGAAAAAAACGAAGGTGCTCACGCAGTAATTGTGCAAGGTCCCTAGTAATAATTATGTGAGGAACAGACTGAAAATTAATATCCACAAACTCCTCAAGATCTGATGCCGCATTACATAAGAATTTGTTTAATACAAAATCCTCAAGATCTGGGCCGTGTAATCTCTCATAATCCTTACCATCCTGGAGAATATCCTCCAGTGCAGACATTATGTCTGATGTAGACATTTTATATGAGTTTCCAACTCACTCAGCCAAATATTTCTCCAAGAAATTCAAATTATCCATTAATTACTATGTAACAATTCCTATCAATATGAGGAAAGTTAATATTATATTATTATCTAGCCATAGGTATTTTATGCACTAAATCCTATAATAAGTCATAAACAATTAACGCACGATATAGACAATTAGAACAACAGTTACGCAGACAAGATACCAGAGAACAAATGATAACATTCACAGAATCAACTGAACAATCATCATCATCTCAGCCCGTAACCCGTCATGGGTCGTAGGGGTGCCATGGTGGAAGCATCAGCAGACAGGGTCCTCCACTGCTCTCTATCCTCAGCAATGCGTACAAGTGTGGAAAAAACCGTGTCCTGCCCATTCTTTGATGTTATCAGCCCAGGATTTTCTCTGCCTTCCTCTTCTCCGTTTACCTTCGACTGTCCCCTGAAGGATCGTTTTCGAAAGGGAGTCATGACGAGTTACATGCCCAAACCAGGCAAGCTTTCGATGTTTCACTATTGACAAAAGTGGTTCTTGGTGGCCTACATAGGTGTTTATCTTCTCTCTAACATAGACATTTGTTTTGTGCTCTTTATAGCAAATGCGCAAAATTCTTCTATAACATTTATGCTCGAAAGCCTGAATCCTTCGCTCCGTATCTGCAGTGAGTGTCCAGCTCTCACACCCATACAAGAGAATAGATAATACAAGTGATTTGTATAATTTGATCTTCACAGGAAAACTGATGTTACTTTTCCAGATCACATTCAACTTTGTCATGGCAGCTGAGGCCATCTCAAGTCTTGTCTTGATTTCTTTACTTGATCTTCCATCACTACATATAGTGGACCCGAGATATTTAAAGGTGTTAACTTCTTCTAACGTTTGCCCATTTAACGTAATGTTGGTCGGAACATGTTTCTTATGGCTATTCACCAATATCTTGCTTTTTTCTATATTAATTTCCATCCCATACGTTCTTGTTACTTTCTCCAGTCTAGAGGTAAGGTCTTGAAGTTCTGATTCTGATCCAGCTATCAGATCAATATCATCAGCAAAACGTAGGTTGCACAGAGGTCGGCCTCCAATCGATATGGTTGATTTATAATCGTAGAGAGCCTCCTGCATAATATGTTCTAGATAAATATTAAAGAGCACTGGGGACAGGATACATCCCTGCCGAACTCCTACAGTTGTTTTGAAAAATTCTCCAATGTCGTTGCTTGCAAAAACAGCACTGCTTGCGTCCTTGTATAGTGCTTCAATGATATCTATGATGTTGGTATCAAAATTGAATTTTCTCATTACTTGCCATAAGCCTTCATGCCAGACTCGATCGAAGGCTTTTGTGAAATCGATGAAGTTATGGTATAAATCGTGTTGATGTTGGAGATGTTTTTTCGATAAGTACTCTAATATTGAAGATTTGTTCTGAGGTACTTCTTTTTGGTCTAAAGCCAGCCTGTTCCTCTGACAAGATTTCTTCTGATTTCTGTTTTATTCTGTTCAAAAGTATCCTTAACATCACCTTACTTGGATGACTAATAAGGCTAATGGTTCTGTAGTTCTTGCACATTTTTAGATTTCCTTTCTTTGGAAGCGGTATTACTAATGACTGCGTCCATTCTTTTGGCCATTTTTTTGTACTCCATATCTTCTGGCAAATTGTTGTCATGATTTTTACTATATCTGGTCCTCCATATTTCAAGAGCTCTGCTGGGATATTATCCACACCTGGTGACTTCCCTCCTTTCATCGAACATATAGCCTCTTCCACTTCTTCCCGTAATATTGCTGCATTTCCGAGTTCCCTGTTTTCGCACTTAATGTTGTTTAATATGCCTAAGTCAGTGTCAAGTTTACAGTTATATAATTCTTTACAATATTCTGTCCACCTTCTCATTACAGCTGTTTTTTCATTGAGCAGAGCCCCATTGCTATCTTCTATGACAGTTACCCTGGGCTGTTGGGGTTTTGATAGTTTTCTTAATGTGTCAAAAGCTGCCTTGCTGTTACCTTTTATTAGCCCCATATTAATGGACTCACATTGATCAGCTACCCATTTTTCTTTGGCCTGTTTCATTTTCTTCCTAATATTTTTATTCACCATACTGTATTGCCATGCTGCTTCAGGAACCTCTTTCTTAACCTTTTTCATTTCCCGCCGTGTATCACATAACTTCAGAATGTCATCTGTAACCCATGGTTTGTTTATTTTCTTTCTTTTACCAAGTATTTCTGTTGCTGATTCAATGAGCACGTCTTTCATGTTCTCTGTGATTGAGTTGATATCATCCTCCAAAAAATTGAGAGCTGCGAATTTTCCTCCAACAGTTGCCTCAAAGATTCCCGCGATTTCTGGATCTTTCAGTTTGTCTAAATTGAATCTTAACTGAGAACATCTGTTTTGATTATAGTTCTTTTTAAGTTTAAGCTTGAGCGTCATCAATACCATGTCGTGATCACTACCAATGTCGGCGCCAGGAAAAGTCCTAGTCTGAACAATAAAGCAGAACTAAAACCAGAATTTTGCAAAGAGTACAATAAAACTGCGATCAAAATGACAAGACAAGTAACAGCACAGTGCATAAATGAAAAAATTGTATAGAAATAAAAGACAGCCAGGAGAGGAAGACCCCCACAAACAAATTAATCAGTAAACTAAGGCACAGACAAAATACTACAATCACAACAATGAAACGTTACATGACACCTAAACAACTACTGTTGAAAGTAACAAGTAGCGATCTGAACTTCAGCAAGGTTTTTAGCCTTGAACTGGAATTATCGCTCAATTGAAACTTGCAAACTAATCCTAAAGAACGCTTACGTAGGCCCTGGGTGAACTGGGATGTATCCTAACGTAAGTCTCCACCCAACCAAACCCGCATAAATATAGAACATAACATAGAATATGATAAGGAATAAATAATGCACAATATCGAGAAAGGCTTGTTACATATAATCAAAGTGGCACAGTTTACAACACAAAAACCCCTTATCTTGCAAAAAGAAAACAATCCCGTCCTTTCCGCCAAAACAATGGGCATCACACAGTCTGAAGAAATCTAACACTGAAAGGTACTGGAACTCATCTCTTCTCTGGTTCTTGACAATACTGCATGACGTCTACTTGAAAACCGGCATACAAACTGAAGAACTGGAAACACTGCAAGTCTTGACTTGTGGCATACGTATAGAAGGACTGGAAACACTGCAAATATGTACTTGAACTCCCTGTAGTTGTAGAGGAACAATGTCAAACACACTGTATTACTGGCTCACTACTTGACGTTAGTGGAGGAAGCAAAATGTTAATATATTTCGCTGATATACTTTGCTGATCTGGGGAATACTGTTCTTTCTGTGGATAATGTAGCGCCCCATATCACTGGAAGCCACCATAAATATGTTACCACCAACAGTTTGGGGCATAAGAAGAGAACGTAATATTGTCCTGTTGCTGGGTAAATGTCCGTGGTGGTAGCAGAACACTGTGGGCGGTGAATGTGTTCCGAGGTGGTGTGTGTGTAATGTGTATATCCATGAATGCGAATGTCGTAAGTAGGTTCTAGATTAAGTATCCATAGCAATCACACACACCATGGCAACATTGGGTCAGGAAACAGTGGAACTCATTCTGACTCATACATAGTTTATTAACGCCACAACACAGTCACATTGACATTGTAGAAACATAGTTCATAGCAAATCATGAAGCATCAAGTACAAAATATCCATCAAATTGGTTGCATAACAGGTCTCAGTGCAGTACATTATTACAATAAAATATCCTTCAGGAACAAACTTCCAATATCTTAGATGTCTAGTAAGTACATCCATGGGGGGGGGGGGGGGGGGGGGGGGGGGGGGGGGGGGGGGGGGGGGGGGGGGGGGGGGGGGGGGGGGGGGAGAGAATAGGCTGCATAACAAAGCAGCTCACAGTATCTCTCATTTCATAATAGACCATGGTAAACATCCATTAGGAACAAAGGTTTTTATGAATATCTTCAATAATAATAATCGCAGCCGGTATACTCCAAGGCCTCAAAAAAGATATCCTCAATATATATCAAAATTCTCCCCTTTACACAGAAAACACCCTGGAACGCACTCGCGAGCTGGGACCACCATCTCGAAGCCCCCAGAAAACACACTGTCCCCGAGATCACATTCTCACCGTATGATTCAGTCAAAATTCCTCATGCGTGAACTAACCGCTTAAGAATACAGCTCAGCTTCCCTGTAACCTTCCCAAACTAACACTAATAACATTCGAGCACTATCTTTATCATATTTTTTTAAACAAACTAACAGCTAGTCAAAAGAGCTGTGTTCAAAAATTACTGAGCATAAAGCCCCCAGCTAAAAAAAAAACTCATCACAAAAGCGTGCTTACAAGCGTGTGTACAAAAATCCGACCCGTACATACAAGTCTTTAACACTTAACTCCTACTAACAAAATATGACTTAACACATGGCTACCAGGTTTGTAATGGGTAATCAGGAATCAGGGTTTGATTCTGGAGAAGGAGCATGAGAAACGGCTACCACATCCAAGGAAGGCAGCAGGCGTGCAGCTTACCCACTCTCGGCATGGGGAGATAGTGACAAAAAATAACAATACGGGATTCTTTCGGGGCCCCGTAACTGGAATGAGTACACTTTAAACCCTTTAACGAGGATCTAGTGGAGGGCAAGTCTGGTGCCAACAGTTGCGGTAATTCCAGCTCCAATAGCACCCTACAGATGACAAGTCGTTGATACAGTTCTGGTGTCAGACTGTATCGGCCAGTCCATTCCTCTGACTATACCAGCAGTTGCATGGGCAACAGCTTGGGCCTCTTTATTCACGTGCCCAACCTCGTGCCACCGAAACTTGCTTCTGGAGTATGCTCCTATAGTCAGAAATGACTGACAAGGGAGACAGATAGATGGTGATGCCAGTAGCAATCAGTAATGCATATACATATGTTACTTTGTTAAGAAATATGCTAAACAAAGAAACTTAGTAATCAGTAATTGTTCAATATGAAATTGTTTACCAGATTTCTGCCAGTTTAACTCATTTTTTACTGTATCAAGATTTTTATAAAAAATCAAACAAAAAACTCACTTCAAAATCTGATTTTATTTCCTGTTTTAATTTCTGATCCAGAAATATAAACTTCTTGTCCATATTTCGTGCAATCTGAAAAAAAAAAATTTAGTTATCTGTGAACACAATCAGTAACATGTTGGTATTCTGAGATACTGCTGTCACAAGAGACACCATTCAGAGTTCTTTATGACATGAACAAAATATTACTGCCACAAGGTGTTTGTTTTGTGAGTGTCAGTGATAGATGCATTGAAGGAAACCAGTTTGCTTGGCCGTAGTGTTGTAAATTGTGAGAGTAATAGCTGAGTAAAGTTTAGTTTAGTTTAGTCAGCAAATATTGCTGAGCCTCTTAGATGTTTGGATGGTATGACTAAGTCAACCTCACAGGTTAAAGGTTGCATGATGAGAGTTGTGACTGAATGAATGGCTGACAGGAACTTTAGGTGTTGACCTGGGGAAAAGTAGGAGAAAAGAAGAAACATTGTGTAGGTTATCAGTTTATGAAAGCTAACACTTGAGTTGTCTGGGGTGAAAGTCAACAGCTTTCACAGAAGTGAAATGTGTGGTAGTTCCTCATTATACACACTGAGTTTTAATGTTAGTTTGAGGAGGTTCTCCTAGAGTTTGGTGCATTATTTTTGAACATACGTTGGCATATAATTCAGTTTTGTGCCAGTTATCAGTCTGCAACAAAATGTTAATGATTGTAGAGGTAGTTAGCATGAAAGAACTTAATATGTTCTTTGAGAATTAAGTTCTGGTACCGATATACCGTCATGTTTCAAAGAAAGCAGTAGTTAGTTTGAGGCTATTTGAATCTCCGTGGCGCTTTTCCATGAATGGTACTGGTGTCGGCCATATGCTCTTTCTCTGTTCTGCAAATGTTGGACAACTTTGAAGCAGATGATCAGCAGTCATTTTATCAGTGCCACAGTTACACTGATCGGTAGTTCCTATCTTTAGCTTGTTGAATAGATGGTATCTCAATCTGTTGTTGCCAGTGCAGAGCCTGAAGATTACCACTTGTTTCTTCTGTTGAGCTGGTAGTATGTATCATTTTGAGTGTGACATGGATGCTCTGTAACCCATTTGTTTCTGTATCTGATTCTGATAAAACTCTTTGCCTCCTCGAAAGTTATGCTTGCATCAAGCTGAGATAGCTTTCCACCTTCCTTTGCCAAGCTGTCAGCCTCTTCATTGCCAGGGATTTCATAATGAGATGGGATCACAACTCTTTTGTATCATTGACATAGTTTATGGAGCACTATTCTTAGGTCATCCAGGTCTGCATTATTCTGGCTTTTCAACGCTACGATTACTGAAAGTGCATCGGTAAAGAAAGCAGCTTGTCTCTCTGTGCTTTCTTCTGACACTGTAACTTCTGCTGCAGTTTTTTTCAAGGCCTCTGCCTTTGCTCTGAAGTTACTTGAGAATATCCTGTTACCAAATACATTTTTTTGTGTGCACCAGGGCTTAAGGTCTGAAAGACACCTCCACCTCAATTTTCTGTTGCATTTGTTGCAATATCTCCATTTTTCTGTTGCAATTAAAATCTGAAAATTAAGTGAACAGTTCTGCATGTTTGAATACAATTTTTTTTTTAAAATGAAGTACACTGCTTTGAGATGTGGTGAATTGTAGGTTTTGAAACATTTGGGAAAAAATGGTAATGTGTCTTACTAGGAAAAATGGCAAAGAAAATTCCCTACTTTGTGCCCACAAGTCCTAAGTCAGGGAAAGGAAAGAGAGTCAGGAAAATTAGAAAGTAATTAAAGTAAACAGAACCAATGAATTCCTCTGATCAGGGATCGTGGTTTAATCACAGGATTTCTGACAAGAATTCATGTGTTGTTATTTATTTTCAAAATTTTCCTCTCTAGCTTGCAAAGTGACCATTAAAGTTTCCACATTTTTCTAAGGCTAAAACATGTAAGCCATTGTGATTTCTGTTTGATCGTGGTTTGGATTAAGGATTGCCATGAATATTCAAAGTATAAGACAAGCTTGTGTCTGGTTGAAAAGAAGATCTTCAAGAATCTCCTTTGGCTTTATATAGATAAGTGGGACATCATTAAATAAGGATGCAGACACTCAGAAGTAACTGGTAAATTTGTATGTTGTTCTGTGTAAACTCTGGTCTGCATGTTTGTAGGTTGGACACCATTAACAGTATAGGAAATTTTAGTCTATATTAGTATCATAAGCTTCATAAGTGTGACAGTTTATCTTCACACTAACAGTGTAGTTGTAAATGTGTTTCGAGATGATAAACCCATACAAAATACTGCATGCAGAAAACCTATATCAACTTTATATAATGTCTATCAGTTCTGCAGCCAATTAAGTCAAATATTCTTAACAAAAGACTTCAGAGTTATAGAAGCAAGAGGTAGTCATAATGCATAATTGAAGTCTTATTTAAGGGCTGTATCAATATGAGCTACTTAAATGTTCACGAGGTTGACAGACATTTGGGTCAAGGTAATCTTTACCTTTAGCCTATTAAATTGTATAGTCACCTCCCCTAGTAATGTTCGACCTTGTACTTGTAAATGTTATGCTGTATTAATCCAAGGGGAGGTCACTCTACAATTTAATAGGCTAAAGGTAACAATTACCTGGGCTAATCGGACACACCACCCACATGCATGCCACCCTAAGAGATGAAAAACCTGTACAAAAATCCTGAAAACCTCTACAAAGACCCATGAAACCTGTACAAAGACCCATACATGCCACACCTCGCAGATGAAAAACCTGTACAAGAAATTCATAAACCCTGTACAAAGATCCGCAAAACCTGTAAGAAAAAAAGACTGAACAAAACGTATCAAGAGTTAATTCGTGTAAAAAAATTTTTCAATTAGAGCTGCATTATAATTGAGGCATGAAAACATTGCCTTTTAAAGCAAGTCTTCACTTATTTTAAAACCCAAACAATAAATGTCTGAGTTTATTTTACACTGTAAAATTGATGTGATCTAATCATCATTTAATCTATTTCTGCTCTTAATTATCACTAACAGACCAGGAAATCCTGTGATTGATAGGACCTTATAAAAAAAATTCTGAGACATGGTAATAAGTGGTGTGGGTTAGAAATCCTAAACCTAACCCTAAACCCAAACCTTAATCTTAACCCTAACAATGTTCAAGGATGACATTGAAGAAGGTGTTCCACTTTTCTTACACAATACATAGAATGAAATATAATTCTACTACTTCGTTATTATTATTGCAAAGAGAAAAATTGAACTAAACTATATTATCCTGTTATATGAAATGGAATGGGGAAGTTTCTAGGGCGGTTTAGAATTACGTTCAATAAAGATTTTATGCAATTTTTAAAATAATAAAATCACGTTATCATATAAATTTAAAAAAAACAATTAAAAAGCTCATAATTTGCTACGAAAATATAAACTGGTGCTAGCGTAATTTATTCTCTACCGAACTTCAAAAATGAAAATAGCCAATTTAGCCTAATTGACAGTTTTAAATACCCCCATATGACTAGTTTCAACCGTTAATATGACAACCAGTGATAGTAATTAATTATTTAATAAAATTACTCACTGGATGATCAAAATGATACATCCACCAAATGAAAATCAGAATGATTTTAAAGAAAGGAAACTAAAACTTAGAAGAGAAGTAACTAAAAAAAAAACTTTTCCAGGGGCTCTGATTGGGTTAAGATACAAATTTGCCTTGCTTTCGTGATTTTTTTTTCCCAGTTTCATATTTCTTTTTATATTATATTTAAAATGTACATTTCTTACGCAGATTCTACAATATTTAGTGAAATCGAGTAATTATGTAGTGTTATCAATTTTTGTTGTTGTTGCTTATAAGCAGCCGTAAATAATAAATTATGCTCAATGCGACGTAATCGTTAAAATAATTAGTAACATGTTGGCATTAGCAAAAAATGATACATGAACGACATACCATGCGGACCCTAGTAAATCCTGCATCAATTGAAAAATAGGCAACTTGATTTTATTGGCTGATTTTTTTATTCACGTGGCCTAACATCTCGCCAAATCTCACAACGCAAATATCGGCTATGGTTTAGCGCAAGACGATTGATTTATATATATTGAATCGGACACATGGCCCAGTGATCAACTGAAGGGAAGCATAGTGAACTGGAGGCTGCCATCTTGGTCTATTTGTTGGCAAGTGGCTATGATTACGAACAATGTATGACATCTGTTCAAAAAGTTCTGGAACTTTTTTTGTATAACTTTTTTGGGCTTACCTGGAACCTAGTCAGCCTTGTCTCCTTCGAAATACTCCCCTCCTCTATTAATACATCACTCCCGACGCCGTTTCCACTTCTGGAAGCAGTCCTGGTAAGCATTTTTGGGGATTGTGTGTAGGTCCGTCTGCAAATTGCCTTTAATTTCTTCAATGGTCTGATATCGTTGTCCTTTCAAGCTGGATTTCAGTTTGGGAAAGAGAAAAAAAGTTTGCTGGGGCCAGGTCAGATGAATAGGGTGACTGAGGAAGCACAGTTGTCTTGGTTTTTGCCAAAAAAATCCAGAACAAGCAGTGATATGTGGGCTGGGGCATTGTCATGGTAGAGAAACCAGGAGTTGTTTCTCCGCAACTCAGGCCTTTTTCTCCTGACGTTTTCCAGGAGATGTTTCAGCACTTCCAGATAGTACCAGCGGTTAACTGTTAGCCCCCCCCGCCCCCCCCCCCCCCCCCCCCCCTGAATTCATGGTGCACAACACCCTTGATGTAAAAAAAATACACCGTCAACATGACTTTCACATTCGATCTGACCTGCCGCACTTTTTTTGGTCTTGGCGAATTCTTCCCAACCCAATGCAAGAACTGCATTTTCGTAACAACGAGTCCGGCTCATGTAATGATCCCCATAAACTTGTTTTAACATTTCATGAGTCTCAGTGAACATCTTCCCAAGCTTGACATTGAAATTCAGACATCTCGAAAAATGCAAAACACAATCTGCGAGCACGTAAACAATCAGCTACAGGATGATAAACAATCACAACAGAAAAACAAGGGAAATGGTAGGTTACTCAAGAAAGTCATCACTAGGCAGCACCACTAACTGGAAGTTCCGGAACTTTTTGAACAGACCTTGTATGTAATTATGGCATTTACACAGTTAGACCTAGGTACAAGATGATATATATAAATGTGAAGGTATATACTTGGAGCAAATGTTTATGGCATTGTTAAGGGAGGAGTGGGTGGAGGGAGGTGGAGAGTGCAGGTTAGGGGTGGGGGGAGGGGGGGGGGGGGGGGGGGGGGGGGGGGGGGGGGGCGGGGGGTTTAGGTCATGTCTGCATTTTCGTTTTTAAGGGTTTGGGAGGGGGGGGGGGGGCGGTGGTAAGGTTAGATCTATGTTTGCATTTTCGTTTTAGAACATGTCTGCTATCATTTTGACACACAATTTTGCTGCACTTTGTGGGCTAACCTTGACCCAAAATCCGACCCTTTTTCGAGCTTGCACCGTTCAAAAAAAAAGCCTCTTTATCCGAGGAGTTTGCACTCACGGTCAAGCAGAAACACGTTTGCGTTAATATTGGGTATTGTACATTGTGTCGAAGTGATACGGTTACGTTTCAATTACATTCGGGCAAAATGGCGGACCTTGCTCTACTATCCTTCCCATTTACCCAGTGATCTTCATTTCAACCGAAAGTAGAAAAATGTGTTGACAGTGTGAAAGACTAGGAAAAAAAAAAGGAAGCGAAACAACAATGAGAGAAGTTACTGGACACTAAAAAAGGGACCCAAAGATGCAGCAATAGAGAATGCAGTCAGCGACCCATAGCTTGACTGCTTGAGTCAGGGTCAGCAAATCAGAGCTGACCAAGACCCTACTCCACCTCCACATGGTGGTCCTGGAAACAGGTTGCATCACTGCAGTCTGGCTGAGAGAGTAGATCGAAGAGGGAAGGCAAACCCGGTCCCAAAAAATGCCATGCTGAAGTCGGATGTGTTGGCCGAAAGGCGCAGATATCGCAGCTCCGGTGTAAACAGACACAACGCAACCAACGTCCTTTTCAGGACGAACGAGAAAGAAGAAGAAGAATTAGAAGGACACTAAAATAGGGACATAGAAAGAAGTGAACATAACTGATAAACAGCGCTGCACAAAGGAACTTGCAGAGAGACGGATAGGGACTTGTAAAGAGACAAGATAACCTACACCAGCGAGCACGGTATATGGAGATAAAGTCCTGTATGTTCCTCATATCTGTTTATGAATACTAGCAGACTTTCGTTACTTACGTATAGAACCCTTCGCAATTCCAGCACAACGGAAGTGAACTCAAGAAGTCACGTGGTAAGTTGTTGCTTTTCTGGATTGGCTTTAGATTTTATTTCTCTCCTCATGTTCATTGCGTATCGTAACAACAAGTAAGATAAAGTAAAAGGAGATAGGGGAAGATAAAGAGAGCAAATACTGGACAGTTTAACATCGTGACACGGAAAGAAGTCAACAGCAGAATTGAAGAATTGTGCTGGAGACAGGAAGTTATGGAGAGACGTGATCTCCTATGTCACTAGCCATAGTACTTGAAGAAGAAGAAGCTCATGGTGACTATTATTCGTAGGTCTTTGCAATCGACGCTTATGCATTACGATATTTTTTAATAATAATAATATAAAACAATGCCTTCGGTTTCTCTTCTACACCACCAGACGTCTACTTGAACATTTTCAAATAAAATAGTATCAGCTTCAAACCTAAGAATCTCCATAGTGTTTTTTTTTTTTCAAGAAATTGTTATTGTTAATAATAATAGTTGCCCATCGCAAGCGAAGATGGCGACAGCTTCAGACTTGAGTTGTGACACATCTGTGCCGTGATCTCATGTGACTAATTAATCCTATTTTGGCCCTACAGGCCCTGCCACATACGGGGCACACATGGTTAGAGTCGATAGTAGTGTTGCTGTGAATTCTGGCCTTTCTTGCAGCACGCTTGCCTTCTGCCTTATCAGCTAAATTCTGTTCTGCAATGCGAGCACCTTGAGTAATGTTTGTCCGCCAGGCACAGCGATCCTGTGCGATAGTCTCCCAGGAGGAGACATCAATTTTGAAGCTGCTCAACGATGCTTTCAGTGTGTATTTGAAGCGTTTCTTTTGTCCCCCTGCTGTTCGCTTACCCGTGGAGAGTTCGCTGTACATCAACTGCTTTGGGATGCGTTTTTCGGGCATGCGAACAACATGTCCGGCCTATCTAGTTTGGGCCCTCTGCAGCAATGTGTAGATGCTTGAGATATGTGCTCTGTTGAGGACCTCAGAATTAGATACTCTATCATGCCACTTGATCCTGAGGATCCTGCGAAGACAGCTCATGTGGAAATGATTAAGCTTCTTGGCATGTCTGCTATACACTGTCCATGTTTCACAGGCATACAGGAGGGTAGTGAGTACTATTGCATGATATACTTTTATCTTGGTGGCTGCACTAATTCCTTGTCGATCCCAGACATTTACTCTTAGTCTTCCGAAAGCTGCACTTGCCTTTGCAATTCTGTTGTTGACCTCGGAGTCGATATTCGCATCTTTGGTAAGGGTACTGCCTAGATAAGTGAAGCTGTCCACCACTTGGAGACGTTGGTTCTTTACTGTGATATTTGGTTCACAGTAAGGTTTCACAGGAGCAGGTTGCAACATTACTTCAGATTTCTTCGTATTGATGGTAAGGCCAAAGTCATCACACGCTACAGAAAGCCTCCTCATATTGTTCTGCATGTCCAGTTCTGTGCAGGTGTTGAGGGCACAATCGTCGATGTATCTGTCTGAAGCTGTGACTTGCGCTGTAATTGGATTAAAGTGAGGAAGAGTTGCACTAATCGTCATTCTCACTCTCTCGTCCGGAGTTATCTGTTTCAGTGGCAAGATATTATCGAGACGACTGGAGACAACACAGGATGCAGTGGATGACCAGGGCGTTCTACGTGCCTCGCCGTGCTCCATACGCTCCACAGCGCGTTGCTGGTAATCGCCGTCATGCCCGTTGAACCAATAGATGGTTTCTTCCGCGCAGTCTATCGAATCCAGTCTTCACATGCATGGGTAGGCAGACCCTAACTCACCGAAGGTTTATAACCAGTCGGCTACCCTCACCTAGTTTAGCCGGCCTGTCAAAGCCGTTGCCCGGGGGGGGGGGGGGGGGGGCCGCTGTCGCATGCTGACAGCTACGAGGAGCCACAGGTGTTAATAATAACATGTTATTGTTAATCAGAATCGACCTCACTACATTGATGAAATATATCCCGTTCAACCTCTGACGGGTTATAATTAGGATATATAGTGTTCTCAATTCCAATACTGCCGATACTGGAAAGTGGCATCACATCTGTCGAATCATTGTAAATTAATATGGCACAATTTAAAAGACTAACAACCAAAAACGAGTTGAAACACAAGATACCTAAACAAATATATATTACTCAGAGGGAGGGGTATAAAGGTCTGGTGTTTCCAGTTAGATATTAAATTGACTTTCACTTGCCATGTCATATGCATTGCAAGAACATCATCAGACTTTCATCTTCCCAATTACTATATATTAACTTTTGTTCTTATTAGATACTGTGCAACAATCCATTAGAAATGAAATAGATATGTTGTACTATTCACGTGATATTGTTATCCTCTCGTGGTAGACGCAGCAAGAAAGAGGAAACGAAAATTTCCATTTCTGATCAATCGCAGAAGTGCATGTGGGACAGTTAGAGATTAAGAGAGAAAAAATCGAGTAGAAGTATTTTATTATGGAACTTCTAGTTTTATTCTTACTTACTTAGTCGTTCCTCTTCTACCGCGAGGTGTAGAGGTTTGTAAGAGAGAGCACCATACTATTCTATCGGCTGTCTTCCTTTTGGCTTGGTTCCATTCTAGTTCTCGGTTCTTCAAAGATCGTCTAATGTTGTCCTCCCAGCGGACTCTGGGTCGTCCTGGATCCCTGGCTCTTAGTTTCCCATGCTTGCCATTTTAGCCGATCTTCTCTCATTCTGCAGACATGGCCAAACCATCTCATTTGGGACTGTTCTAATTGGGTCTGCAGGCTATGGGTTTTTAGGCCTGGACGTATCGTCTGGTTGCGGACCATGTCTCTTCTTGTTACTTCAACCACCTTCCTCAGATACCTCATTTATGAGGTTTGGATCTCGCTTTTGTGGGTTGTAGGCATTGCCCATGACTCGCATCCATATGTCAAGACTGGGACAAAGGTGGAGCAGTATACAGCCATCTTCGTCTTCTTGCCAACTTCTCTTTTGCTGAGGAATCCTCGATTTCTGGCCTGAAAAAATCTCTCAGCTGCTGCTCTTCGGATATCCAACTCTGCTTTGGTACCTACCTTGCGGTCTGTGACAGCTCCGAGGTAATTAAAGTGATCGACCTGCTCCAGGACCTGTTCTCCCAACTTAATAGTTGTTCGAGAATTGAGTTTTCATCGGGTCGATATGCCAAATGATTTTTGGTTGTTCCTGTGGTGACACACCCGTGTGTTACCGGGGCCCGAAAGGGGAGCAAAGAATAGTAACACTGTCCCCTGCCAAGCATGTCGTAGAAGGCGACTAAGGAGGGTTGGGCATGGGGCCGGTTACCCCATCCTGTAAAAAAAAATTTAAACCACAAAAAACTTCAACAAATATGGACAAGTCAAATAAAGAAAATAAAACACAGCCATCCAAGACAGGGGAAGGTCCTCTCGCGGGGAGGCGTATGATGCAACACAGAGAAAGCCGAAAGGAATCTGTGTTGCTGACTAACCTTCTTTCTTCTAGGAGAACTTCCAGATTTGGCACCTGGAATGTTCGGACATTGAACGAACAAGGGAAAGTGGCACAAGTAGCAGCAGAAATGAGGGAATACAAAATCGAGGTTCTGGGAATGTGTGAACAAAGTGGAAGGGGGTAGACAGGAAGAAACTCATCACAGGTGAATTGGTGCTGTCCTCAGGACACGAAGACGAAAGTTCACACCACAGTGAAGGGGTAGCTCTTATGTTATCTAAAGAAGCACAGAAAGCACTCATTGAATGGGAAGCTGTGGGACCCAGAATAATAACAGCTATTTTCAAAACAGCTAAAAAGAAAATTCATGTCAATGTCATCCAATGTTATGCACCAACTAATGACAAAGAAGAGTCTGTGAAAGAAGCATTTTATACTAAACTACAGGAAATTATGGATAAAGTAAAAAGAAGAGACATCATAATTTTGATGGGTGACATGAATGCAAAGATAGGTACAGTCAATACCGGATTTGAAGAAGTCATGGGAAAACATGGGCTAGGAGTAATGAATGAAAATGGAGAACTATTCGCAAACTTCTGTGCTTCAAATCAACTGGCTATAGGAGGAAGCATGTTTCCACATAAGAGAATACACAAGGCAACATGGATATCACCAGACCATAGAACAGAAAATCAGATCGATCATATATGCATAAAGAAGAAGTTTAGATCATCATTGCAGGATGTAAAGGTATATAGAGGAGCAGATGTGGCATCAGATCACCATCTTCTGATAGCCAAAGTAAAAATGAAACTCAAGAGATATGCAACAATGCAAAATTATAGACAACAGTTTAATGTAGGACAGCTAAGAAATCAAGAAACAAGAGACAAATTTGCGGTCACAGTATCCAACAAATTCCAAGTGCTCCAACAGTTGGAAGATGTAGAGAATACAGAAGACTATTGGCAGCAGGTCAAAACGGTATGGAAGGAGACATGTGAAGAAATACTGGGGAAAAGGGAAAGACAACAAAAAGCATGGATAACAACAGAAACCATCAATAAGATAAAAGATAGAAAAAACAAGAAAGCAGAGTTAAACACAAGCAAAACCAGAAGTTCCAAAGCCAAGGCTCAAGAAGTGTACACAGAAGCAAACAAAGAAGTAAAAAGAAGTATCAAAAGAGACAAGAGAAAGTATATTGAGGAGTTGGCAAGAGAGGCAGAAGATGCTGCAGCCAAAGGAAATATATGAGAGAACTGTATAGCAGCACAAAGAAGCTAACAGGGAAATACAAGCAAACAAGTTGCCTCATAAAAGATAAGAATGGGAAACTGCTCAGCAATATACAAGAGCAAATGAAGAGGTGGACGGAATATTTTGGGGACCTTCTCAATAGACCAGCTCCACAAAACCCGCCGGACATCCAGCCAGCAGAAGAAGAGCTACAAATTAACGGTGAAAGACCAACGAAGGAAGAAATAAAGAAAGCCATAAAGCTTCTAAGAGATGGAAAAGCGTCTGGACCTGATGGCATTCCAGCAGAGGCCATCAAAGCAGATATCGACACGGCTACAGAGATGTTATATAAATTACTTGGTAAAGTCTGGGAAAAAGAAGAGATACCAGCAGAATGGAAGGAAGGATATCTGGTTAAGTTGCCTAAGAAGGGAAATCTACAAGAGTGCACAAATTATAGAGGAATAATGTTACTATCAGTGCCAGGAAAGGTATTGAACAGGATTATCCTTGAGAGATTAAAGGAGTCCATAGACAAGAAATTGAGAGATGAACAAGCAGGTTTTCGACAAAACAGATCATGTACAGACCAGATAGCCACTTTGAGAATAATAGTTGAACAAAGTCTGGAATGGAATTCACCACTATACATCGGATTTGTGGACTACGAAAAAGCATTTGACAGTGTGGACAGAGAATCACTTTGGAAATTGATGAGGCATTATGGAGTTCCCCTGAAGATCATTAATTTAATAAAGAAAACCTATGAAGACATGACGTGCAGAGTTCTTCATGAAGGACAGCTTACAGAACCATTTGGGATAAGAACAGGAGTGCGACAGGGATGCCTCTTGTCTCCATTTCTTTTCTTGCTGGCAATAGATTGGGTTATGAGATCATCGACAACACACAACAGAAATGGAATCCAGTGGACTCTGACTAAGCAGTTGGATGATCTGGATTTTGCTGATGACTTGGCTCTCCTGTCCCATAACCGTAATCAGATGCAGGACAAATTGAAAACACTCGATGAGAGGTCACAGCAATTGGGTCTGAAAATACACAGGGAAAAGACAAAAATAATGCGAATAAATGCAGGTAATGAAAACAGGGTTGAACTTGAAGAAACACCAATACAAGATGTAGAATCATACACATATCTTGGCAGTAATATAGACAAAGTTGGAGGGACAGACAGCGATATCAAAATAAGAATACAAAAGGCAAGAGGAGCTTTCATTGCATTGGGAAATATATGGAGATCAAGAGAAATAGGATCCAACACGAAAATAAGAATCTTCAACTCAAATGTGAAGTCAGTCCTATTGTATGGCTCGGAGACATGGAGAACAACAAAGACAACAACCAAAAAGCTACAGACTTTCATAAATGGGTGCTTGCGTAGAATAGAGGGATTAAAATGGTATGACAAGGTTACCAATGTGGAACTGATGACAAGAACTGGACAAGTGCCAGTGGAACAAGAGATGAGAAGAAGACGATGGCGATGGATAGGACACACACTGAGGAAACCTGTTGATAGCATTACAAGGCAGTCCTTGTTCTGGAACCCCCAGGGCAAGAGAGGCAGAGGAAGACCAAGAAGTACGTGGAGAAGAGAGTTGGAAACAGAGGTGAAAATGATGAGGAGAACATGGAAAGAACTTGAGATGATGGCACGTGACAGGAGGACTTGGCATGTGTTTGTTGAAGGCCTATGCTCCTTTGGGAGTGGAGGGTTATGAATGAATGTGGTGACAGAAAAAGTAGACTTTCGCACAGACACTCAATCACTTGTAAGCCACAAGTGTCTATGACAGTCGTTATGTTATCCCGAGGACAAGATGTCAGTGTTCCCAGTCACAGAAAATGTGTGTATTTTGAAAGCCTAAGTAAGTTGAACATTTTAGTATCATAACCAGTAGTGAAATACAGTAGGCAAGTAGACAGACTAGTGAGCAAAAGATAAACTTGGTAAATCGTCATCCCTGGCGGTCAGGCCAATATTCTTAAGTTAAAGTTACACCAAGTAGAACAGAAGAAATGTGTCAGAACAAGAAGAACAATGATTTTGTATGAAGAATTTGATGACAAGGAAAATATTTGACTACAGTGGTTCTCAAGCTGTTACCACTATAACCTCTAGAGACAGTATGAAAATCGAAGTAAGAGAGAGAAAGATAAAGTGACACTGAAGATTTTTCCTAATGAATATTGCTGTAAAAGTCTGCCTGCCTCAAGAAGAAGGTTAGGCATATCATTTTTTCAACCTTTGCTGATTCTTGTAAATAAAGTGTCAACGTTAATTGTTTATTGCTGTCAGCGTGAAGTCCTTCATCAACTGTTGAAATCATTCATCAACTGTCAGTATATGAACTGTTGTCGTCTTGAGAGAAAGGAGTTTTTCTAACATCTCACCATACTAAACACTGCCTACTGTTTATGGTAGAGTTATGAACCCTATGCAATCACAAAATTCGAGAAGTATGAAATAGTAGCTGACCATGCTGTTTGAATCCAGATTGGATGAGCAACACTTGTTCAAAGTGGCCAAGTATAATTATCTAGTCACTTGAGACATGACATGTTCGCTGCAAGGGTCATGGCTGTTGAGGTAGTTGCAAGAGGTCTCATTGTTGCCTCAGTGTATGATCTGCTGAAACTGTTGGGTTTGAAAGGACAGTCAAGAGCAAGGGCACTAAAGAGGCTCAATGAAACTGCAGGATGGGCATCATCCTGACTGTGGAACAACCAAAACGAGCTATGGAGCTCAGGACAGTAAATTGTTTTTGACATAGTTGTTACTTTCACACGTGCCTCCAGCTGGCAGAAAACAGGAGTGAAGTTGACAGCTGCAACAAAGGTGGAGTGGGTTTAATTCTCGTCACAAAACAACAGGATGCTGACACTTGGGAGTCATGACACCCCCCCCCCCCCCCTCAGAGTGTAAAGGAGATTAATGGACCAAAATACTTGATCAATTGGGGGGGGGGGGGGAAACGACTACTTCTGATGATCAGATTGCCTTCCGTTGTATCACTCAGTATGGAGTTTCCTATCATCATAAGGTGTCCAGAGCAAGTCACATTTATGCTTTTAGGCCATGTGTAATTATTTAATTTCTTTATACATATATATAGACAGAGACAAAATGATTGAGACAATTTAATGTAGTGAGAACGTCGAGAGAGAAATTGGGATGTAATGAAAACACTGAAAGAGATGTGGTTTAGTGAGAACACTGATGTTGTTCGTCCATCACGGGTGATGAAGACCACTCTGTTCATCCAATTATTAGGAATATGTTAGATTACTCTATGGGTACGAAGGTGACTGATGAGCCCGATGCGGGCCTTGAAAGATCTTGGACAGTGTGGGCAGGGAATGTTTGCTTCATGTGAAGGTTTTATTTCATGGTCTTTTCTAGCTTGTCTCTGCTGTTCCGCTGCTGCTCTTCTGGATGATTTGCATGCCACTGCACCTTTACGAAGAGATGTGTGCCAAGCAGTTCGGTCTTGCGCAGCAGCTTCCCATATGTCTGGGTTTATGTCAAAGGTTTTCAATGACGTCTTTAATGTGTCTTTGAAGCGCTTCTTTTGGCCACCATGGGAGCATTTACCCTTCTGCATCTCATCATAAAAGAGTATCTTTGGCAGTTGATGGTCTGGCATGCAGACTACATGACCTGCCCAGCGAATCTGTGACTGCATCAGAATAGTATGGATGCTAGGGATACCAGCTCTGTGAAAATAGCATGTAGCAAGAGCAGTGGCAGACAGCAACATTGTGGTGTGTGAGAACATTGATAGACAGAGAACAGAAAGTTTAGCTAGAACACTGATAAAGTGCAGGGAGAACACTGACAGAGAAAATGGGGTGTAGTGGGAACATTGATAAAGAACATGTGGTGTGGTGAGAACACTGATAAAAAAAAAACGTCATGTAGTGACAGCAGTGACAGATAAAATAGCATGTAGCAAGAGCAGTGGCAGACAGCAAAATTGTGGTGTGAGAACACTGACAGACAGAGAAAAGAAAGTGTAGCTAGAACATTGATAAAGTGCAGTGAGAACATTCTTCTTCTTCTTCTTCCTCGTTCACCTTCAGACTTCCACATTTATGACTCTAATAAAGGCAGTAGTCAACTCAAGGTTCCCGACATCTCCAAACAGTTTTTCGTTGACAGAAGTGGGTTGTTGCCATATGCTGCTCCGTTCATTACTGTAGGTTGGGCAGTACTGCAGCAGGTGTTCGACTGTTGCACCAATTTTGTGTTTGTGGTATAGATGATATCTCAATCTGTTGTGTCCAGTCTGTAGCTGAAAAATGATGATCAGTTCTTTCCTGGATAGTTGATGATATGCATCATTTTTCAAATGGCCCGGGTGCTCTCTTTCCCGTTTGGACTTGAATGTAGCCTTTATAGTAGTCTTTGCCATTGCATAAGTTGTCTCTATATCATTTTGTTGTAAGGCACATCCTTCCTTAGCAAGTTTATCTGCCTCCTCATTTCCTGGTACGTTGCAATGGGCTGGTATCCACTGGATTGGGCACTTGTTGAAGCATTTGGCCAGTCTTTCAAGGGAGATTATAAGATCTTTAGCATGGTGGCTCTTCAGCGCTGATATTACTGAGAGGGCATCTGTAAAGATTACTATCTGTTTTTCTGCCTGTGCTTTGCATTCAATAAGAGTTTCCGCTGCCTGTTTCAGGGCTTCTGCTTCAGCACTGAAGTTATTGCAGTATTTGCCAGTGGCAATTGCCATAGAGTGAATTCTATTCTTTAATTTTATGAGGATGCTGGCACCCCCATTTTCAACTGCATTTTTTGCTGAACCATCAGTATATGCATGTGTCCAAAGCTTTGCTGGGAATTTTTGGTCAATATACGAGTACTTGGTTGCTACACACTTTGTGTTTCTGTCTGTGTTCCCTTACTTTCAATGCCTGGAATATCAGATTTTAGCTCAGGAAAGCATCTTATTTTCCACAGTGGGATAGTTGTGCTTGTTGGTATTTTCTTTGCAAGTGAGCTTACTAGCATGGTATTTTTGCTAATTTTTTTCTTTTGCTTGGGCCACAAAGTTAATTCGCTTGATCCTGCCTCTTCCTAGCCTATTAATTCTTTAGAACATGGTGTGTTCTTCGAGTCTCTTAAATTTTTCAGCTTGTTGTAGGACTCTGCTGTCATGTCTGCTTCCATTGACTGTAGCCCTGTGGTTGATTTTTGTGGACTTTAGGGCCCCTGTTATAATACGTGCTGCTTGGTTTTGGAGTCTGTTTACTCTGTCAAAATTTGACTTAGTGAGAACATTGACAGAGAAAATGGGGTGTAGTGGGAACATTGATAAAGAAAATGTGGTTTGGTGAGAACGCTGATAAAGAAAACGTCATGTAGTGACAGCAGTGACAGATAAAATAGCATGTAGCGAGAGCCGTGGTAGACAGTAAAGTTGTGGCATGTGAGAACATTGATAGAGAAAATATGGTGTAGTTAGAACATTGACAGAGAAAATGTAGTCCAACATGAAAATAAGAATCTTCAACTCAAATGTCAAGTCAGTCATATTGTGCGGCTCTGAAACATGGAGAACAAAAACAACAACAAAAAAGCTATTGACTTTCATAAATGGGTGCTTGCGTAGAATAGAAGGACTGAAATGGTATGACAAAGTCATAAACGTGGAATTGATGACAAGAACCAGACAAGTGACAGTGGAACAAGAGTTGAGAAGAAGATGCCAGCGATGGATAGGACACACATTGAGGAAACCTGTTGATAGCTTTACAAGGCAGTCCTTGTTCTGGAATACCCAGGGAAAGAGAGGCAGACCAAAAAACACATGGAGAAGAGAACTGGATACAGAGGTGAAAATGAAAACATAGAAAGAACTTGAGCAGATGGCACAGGACAGGAGAACTTGGCAGATGTTTGTTGAAGGCCTATGATCTTTTGGGAACTAAAGAACATTGATTGATAATGAGAATGTTGAGACAGAGAGAACATTCAGTTATAATGAAAATGTTGAGACAGTGAAGTAATTTGAGAAACGTGAAACAAGGTAATAAGGAATAAGAATATGTCAACAGGACAGTGAGATGAAATAAAGAAATTCAGCTAGAGAGAGAGAGAGAAAGAGGCTAGTGGAAATGGTGAGAGAGGATAGTGAACTCAGTAAGAATGTTTGAAAGATGACCCTGAGGTTAGTGAGACAGCTTGAGAGAGAAAGGACTGTGTGGTAAGTGAGACAGACTGAGAGGACAGTAGAGGTTGGTGAGACAGTTTGAGAGTGAGGACTGTGAGGTTATTCAGAAAGCTTGAGATAGAGAGAGGACTGTGAGATTAGTGAGACAGTAAGAGAGAGAGAGAGGACTCTGAAATTAGTGAAAATGTTTTATGTAGGCTAACTATCTAAGTAACTGCAGCACCAAATACAAAAGCATAAATAAACCACACGTGTATGGATTACATCTCACATGTATTCTTGTATTTTTGTGTAGGCATTTGTATTTTGTAAATACAGAACCATACAAGCCACAATTGTAAGGCTTCTATCCTGTATGTATTCTATTATGTGCTTTCAGGTTACCTCTGAGTAAATGTTACACCACAAACATCACATTATAACAAGTTTCTCTCCGGTATGTACTCATTTCTGTCCTTTTTGCCAACTCATCCCAGTAAATGCTGCACCACAAACATCATAATTATAAGGTTTCTCTCCTTATATGTACCTTTTATGTTTATTTAGATCACTTTTATTAGTAAATTCTGCACCACAAACATCACACTTGTAAGGCTTTTCTATTGTATGTTCTTTTATGTCAAATGCATAAATGCAATGCCACAAACATCACACTTAACACATTAACTACGGAATTACAAAACACGCTGTGGCATAATTAAATTATGTTTCCATATTCACCCTGTAGGTGTATGCACAAACTAAGCTGTAGTTTTCGTAATTGCTTACAGATTTTTATGAATTATAAATCATTTTAAAGATAAATGAATGTACTATTACAACAAGCTGAAAAAATTATGTTTACAGGTATGGTAAATATTATTAATAATATTAATTGATTGAAAGAGAAAAAATTATAAACTTACCAACATGTTGCTTGTTTCTAAAGCAGTTAATACCTTTCTGTATGTGATTAACACGTAGTATATCCAATTACAAGAATAACAAGCCCATGGACAGACATATTGACTAATATTTACACTATTGGTAGCTTACATAATCACACCTGCACCACTTCCATAAAATCTCTAAATTTGCCTGCAGACCTGGTCCACGAGTTGGGGTGAAACAAAATCTATTTGATGTTTGACCCTCACTAACTTGCTGCCGTTGTTATCGTTCTTTAGTTACATTATTTCCTGCACCATTTGTAACTCTAATCAAGGTCTTTGTGATTTTACGGCCCTCCAATGGCCGAGGATTTGCAATATTTTCACTATCATCACTGCTTGCACCCCACTATTATCAAAATCACTATTTCAATAAATGTGCACACCATTTTCACTCTTGTCCTCATCGCTAGATCTATCAGTCAATTGTTGAAACAAATTTCTAGCTTGTTAAGCTTTTATTGGAGATGTACAAGCATTTTTTGTGGTCCTATCACTAGTTGCCATGGTAAACAGTTTTACACGATTTGGTAACTAACCAAAACGTTGAAAATTATGAACATATCAATTCTCCAGTGTTCTACAACAACCATGCTTTGGGAATTTGTTTTCCGGTGGCAACTTGAAATCTCAAACCAGAACAGAAAGTGTTTCAGTACATTTTTCATTCATTTTATTACTAAACATAGATCGACGCTCTGAGCGGCACATGGTCCAAATGATGGGATTTCATAGGCCGGTCCCACCGGCTCGCGGTAGTTAATGTGTTAAAAGGCTACTCTCCTGTATGTACTCTTTTATGTACTTCTAGGTTACCTCTCCAAGTAAATACAGCATCACTAACATCACACTTTTAAGACTTCTTATTATTATTATTATTATTATTCCTTTGACCGCCGACCGACTAAGCAGTCTTCGGCCACAACACCTTGCGGCGTCATTAGGGCAACAAGAAATCGTCCGTTGTTCCGTCACACCTATCGGCGTATATTGGTACAACAGACTTTTAATTGTTGTTTCTGTGATCTATGTGACAAGCAAGCGGTAGATCAATCCGCTGTGCCTAAGACTTCTTGCCTGAATGTATTTTTGTTTGTAATTGTAAGCTTCTTTTATGAGTAAATGCTACATCACAATTGTAAGGCTTCTCTCCTGTATGTGTTCTTTTATGAACAACCAGATTACTTCTTTTCAGTACTTGCAATGCCACAAACATCACACTTGTTAAGGTTTCTCTCCTGTATGCGTTATTTTATGGTTATTTAGAACAGTGATTTGATTAAATGCAGTCACATGTGGTGACTTCCCTCCTGTATGTATTCTTTTATGCTTATTTAGATGACTCATACGCTCAAATGCTACACCACAAACATCACACTTGTACGGCATCTCTCCTATATGCACACTTTTATGCACTTGTAAGCTACTATTCTGAGTAAATGTTGCAACACAACATCACAATTGCAAGACTCCTCTCTTGTATGTATTCTTTTATGGACTTCTAGATTATTTCTTTGAGTACATGCAACACCATATATACTACTGGACAAAAGTTAAGGGCCACCAAGAAAAACTCCACTATGGACCAAATAAATGCAACCAGGTGTAAACAATTTATTACAGAATAAAGTTGATTCATCTGTGGAAAAGATCAGTCAAGTGTTTTTTAATAATGTGTGACTTACTAACAAAAAGAAATTGAACTCACTTTTTCACCTTTTGAACTAGTGGGGCATGTTGCAAAAACCACACGTTTTTGCAGCAACAATGGCAATTTTCACGTGTGGGTTAAAGTGACCCAGTTTTTGGACATTTAAAAAAAATTAACCTAGTGCACACAGAAATGTATACACATTTCCCTGAGCTCAGTTTTAATGACATTTTCACTTTGTCTTTACAGTTTGCCAATCAATTAAAAATTGCCATTGTTGCTGCAAAAACTCGTGGTTTTTGCAACACACCCCACTAGTTTAAAAGGTGAAAAAGTGAGTTGAATTTCTTTTTGTTAGTAAGTCACACATTATTAAAAAACACTTGACTGATCTTTTCCACGGATGAATCAACTTTATTTTGTAATAAATTGTTTACTCCTGGTTGCATTTATTTGGTCCATAGTGGAGTTTTTCTTGGTGGCCCTTAACTTTTGTCCAGTAGTATATATCACACTTTTAAGGCTTCTTTCCTGTATGTTTTCTTTTATGTTTTTGTAAGTTACTACTCTGAGTAAATGTTGAACCACAAACATCACACTTGTAAGGCTTCTCTCCTGTATGTGTTTTTTTATGTTCTTGATGGCTATTAATCTGAGTAAATGCTGCACCACAAAATTCACACTTGTAAGGCTTCTCTCCTGTATGTATTCTTTTATGTATTTGTAAGCTGCTATTTGTAGTAAATAATGCACCACAAACATTACAATTGTAAGGCTTTTCTCCTGTATGTATTCTTTTATGTACTTCTAAATTATTTCTTTGAGTAAATGCTACACCACAAACATCACACTTGTAAGGCTTTTCTCCTGTATGTGTTCTTTTATGTACTTGTAAGCTACTATTCCGAGTAAATGCTGCACCACAAACATCACACTTGTAAGGCTTCTCTCCTGTATGTATTCTTATATGTCTTTGTAAGATACTATTCGTAGTAAATGTTGCACCACAAACATTACATTTGTAAGGCTTTTCTTGTGCATGTAGTCTTTTATGTACTTCTAAATTATTTCTTTCAGTAAATGCTACACCACAAACATCACACTTGTAAGGTTTCTCTCCTGTATGTATTCTTTTATGTTTTTGTAAGTAACTATTCTCAGTAAATGCTGCACCACAAACATCACACTTGTAAGGTTTTTCTCCTGTATGTATTTTTTTATGCTTGTTTAGATAACCTACACATGCAAATGCTATACCACAAACATCACATTTGTAAGGCTTTTCTCCTGTATGTGTTCTTTTATGTCTTTGTAAGCCACCATTCTCAGTAAATGCTGCACCACAAACATCACACTTGTACGGCTTCTCTCCAGTATGTATTCTTTTATGTACTTTTTGATAATTTCTTTGAGTAAATGCTACACCACAAACATCACACTTGTAAGGCTTCTCTCCCGTATGTGTTCTTTTATGTCTTTGCATTTTACCATTCTCGGTAACTGTTACACCACTAACATCACACTTGTAAGACTTTGCTCTTGAATGTACTCTTTTATGTACTTGTAGATGACATCTCTGAGCAAATACCACACCACAAACATCACAACTGAAAGGCTTCTCTCCTGTATGTATTCTGTTATGATGCTGTAGGTTATCTTTCTCAGTAAATAATTCACCACAAAAGTCATACTTGTAGGATTTTTCTTCATCTAGTTTCTTGTGAGACTCAATTTTAAAATCACTGCAGGTAGCAACAGCTCTGTCACTTACACTAGGCTGGACAATCTTCTCACTGACAAAAAATACTTCACTACAATTTATGTTACAAAATTCGGCCCTTAAAGTTGATGTATTACAATTTAGGTTGTCATAAACTTTAACTTTCCCTTCCTGACTATAGAGTAATTGTTCAGTATCTGTGAGTCTCAGTTTGATGCTATCTTCTCTTACTGCATCAGCTGAGGTATCATCTCCTATTTTATTTACTGTTTTATCCATTTTATTTCCATTGCCCTGTTGTAGCACATTCTGAAAATCATCATGTTTATTATCAAACTCCCAGAGTCCATTGCTGTGCTCTGTTTTCATATGCTCATGCAAGACATCAAGTTGGAGGAAACCAGTGTTACACATGGGACAGGAATATATGTCTGAAATGTTGAAAATATAAATGATGAAATGTATGTTCTATATGTAAGAAAATGTTATAACATAAATATAAGAATAGTGCCTAGGTAATGATGTAATACGCATATATCACACAAGTTTATTCAACATTTATATTGCTTTGAAATCTCTGTGAAAGGCCAAATGGCTGCTAAGAATTAGACGTTATGTGGCCATTGGTGATGGTTGTCTACTATGCCCTACTTCTACCTTGTTTTGATCGTACAGTGGATTCGAATCTCTACCCTGAACAGTAGGTAGCTTATTTATGTTTGATGGTGTTAGACTTCTGCTTTCAGACGACAAAACAGTTCACAACTGACAAATGATGAATGATCTCCACGATCAACTTCACTTTTGACAGCAGCAGCAAATTAACGTTGAAACTTTATTTACATGAAAATAAAGTAAAGCATGTGAAATGATATTCCCAACCTTCCCATGAGAATGGTTGACTGGTACAGCAACAATTTCAAATCAACTTTTGGGGAGCCGTGCTAGTGTAATGGTTACAACACTGCGCTGGCGATTGGGTGATCCAGGTTCAAGCCTGGGTGAGGACATTTGAAGGTGTGTCATCAACCGGGACTTGGAATGGATTAATGCGAGCCCTGCAGAAGACATTTGAAAGAGTGTCATCGACCAGGGACTGGCGGATCCTGAGCCGACCCAGCTCTAATGGGTACCCTCCGAAGACGGCGAGTATCTGCCTGAATGGTGAGTGGACACCTGTCATTGTACAGGGAAAAAGGGATACTCACATAAAAATCAGTCTCAGGTTAGATATACAAACCAGAGATTCCCACCGCGAGTAATAGCAGACTTCCGTTAACAAAAATATTTTTTTTAAAATCAACTTTTAATACAATATCTTGCTCTCGTTCACTCTTGCTGCTTCAGTAGTTCTAGCTGTCTCTATTGGTTAGGGTGGTCACGACTTGCACACCACTGCTGCCATAAATTTCTGCCCTCTAAATTCTTCATATGCAAACATTGTCTTTTCACAAATGTTCTGATTATGTTTTTCTGTTTCAGCTTAATTTATGTAGTCTTTACTTAGTGTATCTTAGAGAGTACTGTCCTACCGCCAGGGTTGATGATTTCCCAAGTTTATGTGCTACTCGTTAGTCTGTCAACTTGCCTACAAAATATTCAACGTACCTTGTTCGTTTTGAAAACACACACATTTTTTTGAAATGGCAACACTGTCTTCTTGTCCTCTAAATAACTCACAAAACTGTCCTATGTGACATACAGGCGACTGAGTGTCTAGACGATAGTACATTCTTCTGTCACCATAGAGCTCAACCAAAATGACTTTGGCTTATCGTCTAATAATAACCCTCAATTGCACCAGCCACTTATAAAATACTATCTTTATATACACTTGGGAGAAAACCCAAATTGAACTTACGCTAACATGTTCTCGGATCTGACTGACTATATTTCAAACAACGATTTACTACTACAACTATTTCTGAACATTCTAAAATAGACTTTTTCACAAGTAGTTCACTATTTCATTCCTTGCACAAGAATTGCGATCACGAAGGCAACTCTGTTTAGCAAAGCAGAACAAAACATTATAATACCCAGTCAAGGTCAGTCACACTAAATACTGTGATCAAGCAATCTCAACCCTACTCTTGTCCCCATACTTCAATGTATTATGGATTATTGAACTTAGATTATAACTGTACTTTCACTCTTAATAATCATTGTTATAAAAATTACTTCCAACCAAATTTCTGATTACCGACAATACCTGTTACAGTTATATAGTACACACATTTAAGGGGAGGAGTGGGAGATAAGTTTTGGTCGAAATTAAAAAAAAATAAGGATTTTGGGATTAGTCCATTTTCTGATACTTTAGCATCTCCTGAATCTAAATATAACAGAATTAAATGTCAAAATGCATTCTAATAATATGTATTTTGACTTTGAAAAAAGTATGGTACAGAGAGATTTTCTCAAACTCAAGAAAATATGTCTAATTAGACTTCGTTTCTTCCATAGCAACCAAGCTTACACCCCTAAGTACTATACATCATTGGATTTGCCTAGATCTGGAGAATTCTGTGATGTAGTTATTTATTTCGGTAACAAAATTATACCCGCCAAAATCGAGAATTTATAGGTCGCATATTTTACTGATTATTTCCATATATGGAAACCGTCAGGCGTTCGTCGACATTGGCTTTTTCCATGTAGGTAGAGCACATTTTTCTAAACTTTTCTTTGGTTGTATGAATCCACATGACTTGTAACCGCGGTGATTACACTAAGGCATCGGATTAATAAATTCTGTATACACACCACTGTTGATGATGATTGTTGATGTTTTAACACAAATTAGAAGGGCTCATATTAGCATTCATAACAGTCACCACATGCTGGCTCACAAAGTTGTGGGTTAACGACTGTTCACAACGATCGTGTATCTTTTATGACAACATTGGTAGAACAAAGGGACAGTGAGCTTTTGAGCAAGCTAGAGGAGTTCTGCCCTCTGGAGGTGTGTGTGTATGGCCCATGCCATTCTATTTATGAATATGGAATAATAATCAATTATGTATATCTCAGCTTGAGAATTGTATTGGAGTTTGGTAGATACATGTAAGCTCAAGATAGGAGCTGTGTAATTTACCCAGTGATGGCTGATTGCAGTATGTCCGTTCGTTAGAGAATAGTTATGCATAAACGAAGTACATTATCTTCACAGAAACTACGGTTTCTAATAGCTTGGGACCTGTCTGGTGACAGTGCTATAAATGATGATAGTGTATTCGCCCGTGAACAGAGGCTGAGGTAGCCAAGGCGTTATTTACAAGTGGATGACAGTCTTATGTGTGCCATCCGCACAAAATTCATTGCATTTCTTACTAGGAATATCTAGCAGGATCTCTGAAGTGCCAAACGTTTATATTGGCTAACACTGATGTATATAATGTTTTGGAATGTGTCGTTTGATGAAATATCATGTGTTATGTGAATAAATTGTAGAAGTCATCTATGCCAGGCATCCGAGAACATTTTATCTAAGTGTGGTGTTCCAGATGTGTTGTGCAGTCTGTAGTATCGTGGGCATTGCCTAGTTTCACAAAACACCTCCTAACACACCATCAAGTCAAGAGAAGCCATCACCAAACAAGAAGCCCTACAGACAACTTACTAACACAACACGATTCATACCACCTTCTCAACATTCACTAATGTAAGTAAACATACAACATTAAAAGTTAGTAAAGAACCCCGTGACATCAGTGGAGATACTCTATCCCACTTAATCTTTGTTCGCAACAGTAATGGTACAAAATTAATCACTTGTAGGAAGCCAGGCAGTCAAATGTGGTGAGGTCACGCATAAAAACATTTACACATATTTGGTTTAGATTTACTCTGTTAGGACTGATTGGGGGCGGAAGAAGGTACTATATTTGGATATTGGCAATCTGACTTAATTTTCTTGAATTAATACACAATATGTCCTAATTATAACCCATAAAGGGTTCAACAATATACTTTTTAAAAAGTCACATGTGAATAAGCTATTAGTAAATGCATTGGCAGTAAAGAGTGATCACATTTTTCTGGTTTGACAAAATAACATCTTCTTTGATCCATAACCACCAACCGCCAAAGCAGTCAGCGGCCATCACACCTGGTGGTGTCTTGTAGGGCAGCAACAAATTGATTCCACTTTGCTCGGTCGGCGGCCATCCTTCGTACAGTGCCCCAACTCTGGTTCATTCTTTGCATCTCGGCTTCCACAGTTCTCTGCCAAGTTGTTTTTGGTCAGCCTCTCTTTCGCATTCCCTCGGGGGTCCATAGCATAGCTGTTCTTGTGATGGTATCAGGTCCCTTCTGAGGACGTGGCCAACCCAACTCCAGCATCTGCCAGCTATGATGGTGTGCATGTCCTCCTGATTACTCCGAATAAGTAGCTCTTGGTTGCTGATGGTGTTTGGCCAAAAGATTCAGAGAATTTTCCTTAGGCAGATTGTGTGGAAGGAGGACAGTTTCAACATTTCCTTCTCTGTTACTCTCCAACATTCCACACCATAGAGAAGCACAGAAAGCCCACAGCTCTCATACAGTCTTAATTTGGTGTTTGTGCTGTACTGGGAAGACTTCCAAATGTTGTTGTGAATGCAAAGGCTGTTCTCGCTTTATTCATTCTGTTATTAATGTCCTTGCTTGTTCCGCCGTCAGGTGTTACTATGCATCCTAGGTAAGTAAATGTGTTTGTCTGTTCTAACTTATGGTTCCTTACAGTTATTGGCTCAGGATTGCCCACATTTAGTGTCATGACCTCTGTCTTCTTCAGATTGATGTTCAGGCCAACCTGCTGGCCATACTTATTCAGTCTATCGGTTTTGCCTTGAATGTGTTGATGTGAATGCGCGAGTAGTGCAATGTCATCTGCATATTGTAGGTCTTCCAGTGTAGAAAATGTTGTCCATCTAATTCCTCTTGGACTGCCCTCTGTTGTCTAGCGCATCACCCAATCTATGACTGTCAAAAATAATGTTGTTGATAAGGGGCAGAACTAGCAGCAGAACTATTAGAACCACTATTTGCGAAAGTCTGGGAAACTGAGACAACACCAACAGAGTGGAGTAAAGGAATAATTGTCAAATTGCCCAAAAAGGGCGACCTTGCAGACTGCAACAACTGGAGAGGAATTACTCTCCTCTCAGTTCCCAGCAAAATACAAAATAACATGATTCCACATAATATGAGGGACGGTCAAAAAGTAATGCCTCATAATTTTTAATTTCATTCAAAAGGCACGAAAACAGATAAAATTCACATTGAAATGTAGCCCTAAGTCTGAACTTCAAAAATTTATTTCTCAATGTAGTCTCCGTTATTTGTTACAGTTTTTGTCCATCTTCTTACAAGGGCATGTATCCCCGCACGGTAAAAATTTGTGTCCTTTTTCCTAACCACTGGCATGCAGCGCGTTTAAGGGTCTTGGTGTCCTCAAAGTGATGTCCGTGAAGATCTTCTTTCAGTGGTCCAAACAGATGGAAGTCAGAAGGTGCAAGATCGGGACTGTAAGTAGGATGTGGTAATAATGTCCAGCCAAATTCTGCAATCGCAACAATGGTGCGTTTAGCGGTGTGTGGCGTGGCATTATCGTGCAACAGTAGTGCAGTTCTCTGATCTTTTAATGGGTAAAGTCGCTGAAGACGACCTCTAAGCTAATTAAAAGTTTCAATGTAACGGTCTGCATTCACCGTGTTTCCCTGTTCCAAGAAGTCGAGAAGAATCACTCCCTTCTCATCCCAAAACACGGAGGCCATAACTTTCCCTACAGATGGTGAACTTTTGAACTTCTTTCTTGTCGGCGATGTTGTATGATGCCATTCCATTGACTGCCTCTTGGATTCTGGTTCAAAAAAATGAACCCAAGTCTCATCACCTGCCACAATATTCGATAAAAACTCTTCTCCTTCATTTTCATAACGGTGCAGGAGGTTGATGGCTATGGTTTTCCTTGTTTCTTTATGTCTGTCAACATTCTGGGTACCCACTGTGCACAAACCTTTGAATAACCCACGTCTTTAATGATGTTCTGGGCACTGCCTTTACTAATGGACAACATGGAAGAAAGTTCATCCAGTATTACCCGACGGTCACCACGAATGATGCCATAAACTTGATGAATGTTGTGTGGAGTCACTGCGGTAGACGGACGGCCAGTCCGCTTTGCATCAGCCATTGAGGATTGACCTACTTCAGCTTCATCACAACGATGTACCCAATGTCGGACAGTGCTAACATCCACTGTTGAATCTCCATAAACATTCTTCAAACGTTCGTGGATGCGAATTGGGGTCTCACCTTCAGCATTGAGGAATTCTATGACATAACATTGTTTTAAACGAACGTCTTTGGCAGCCATTTTTAAACTGTTACAGTGGTGCCACCTGTTACTGAAACAGGTTGGTAATGCTATACAGTGCAGAAGAGTGTTTGAGGAATCCTGCTAATATTACAAATTGCACACCGATGCAGTATTTACATACATAAAAAATAGGAGGCATTACTTTTTGACCTTCCATCAAAGCGCTATATGACAATGCAAGATGTTGTGTTAGAACAAATAAAGGGAATACAGAATGGTTTACAGTAGAAACAGGGGTGAAACAAGGCTGTATTATGTCACCACTACTTTTTGGAATAGCTATTGATTGGGTTATGAGAAACTATACCCACAATGAACAATTGGGTATAAAATGGACAAATGGAAAATTCCTGGGGGACCTGGATTTCGCAGATGATGTAGCATTCTTAAGTCAACACCAAGACAATAGAGGCCAAGAGAAGTCTTGTTCATCAACGTACACATCATCGGTTGAACATAATTCATTCAGTGTGAACAAAGTTGCGGTTCTATCATCGTTGTTCTCAGGAATGGGACCCTATACATTTAACTACTTTGCACAGAACATGGATTTGCCTGGCTTGCATCAAAAAACATTCAACGCAATTGCACAAAAATTGTATTTGCAAACATCAGAACTGGCAAAATTAATATTTGATCACGCTGCTAAGCTCCCATGCAGTGTAAACTGTGCTCAGAGCAGTCAACCATATTATGGATATTGGAGTCAGTTTTGATGGCAGCTGGCTCACAAGGGGCCACAGTTCAAAAATTGGTATTGGTTGTGTTGTGGAGATCTTGACAGGTCTTGTTATAGATGCCCATGTGCTTTCAAAATACTGTCAGACATGTGCTACAACTGGTTCTTGGCACCAGAAGGAAGCCCCGGGAAACTTCAGAAAATGGAGAGAGGAGCACGTGAAGCAAGGATGTGATATAAATGTTGAAGGCATTTACTTTTGAATCTTATTTTTGGTTTCTCCTTCTCCTTGTCTAAAATATTAAATTGATGTAATTTTTATTTCTCCATCAATATCATTTTTAGTAACATATTTTATTATTTACATGGCAGCCTGTTTCCAGGACCACCACGGAGGTGGAGTAGGGTCTTGGTCAGCTGTGGTTCGCTGACCCTGATGCAAGCAGTCAAGCTTTGGGTCGCTGACTGCATTCTCTATTGTTGCGTCTTTGGGTCCCATGTTACTAATTCATAACTTTTCTTCTTTCTAGGAAGTTCAGGTGTGATGGAAGCTGAAGCAGCTAGTGTTTTATGGAGCCGGTATGTGACACGACACAAATTTTGCTACACCACCATGTTAAGTGATGGTGATAGCAAAGCATTCAAATCAGATCATGGCAATTAAATAATATGGCCCTTATGTTGAAATCATCAAAGAAGAGTGTATAAATCATAAAGGAAAAATAATGCATACAGCTCTTCGTAATTTAGTTGTTGATTGCCGCAAGCAAAATGTTATGCTTCGTGGACGTGGCTGCCTGACATGCAGCCATCCGAAAGCTTGGCATTTTTTATTCCAGGGCTATCAGGCAACATGCTACTGCAGCTGATGTGAAGAATGCTATTATGGCTAGCCTACATCATTGCTATTCAACTGAATATCCCCAGCATCAGTTTTGTCCTACTGGCCAAGACTCTTGGTGTTTCTATAAAGCAGCCTTATCTAGGAATGCGTGTGCTTTTGGGCATCAAAAACGTATACATACGCCCATGGACTTTAAGCTGTTGAACAGACATTTGACCTTAGTGTATGGAAGGTTGACAAATCTGAAACTGTTGAGTCACTGTGAAAGAAAGGCTACCCAAAACTCCAATGAAAGCCTTCATCCAGTTATTTGGAGTAAAGTGCCAAAGCATATCTTCCATTCATGAAAGTGCGTGGAATTCTGCCTTCTAGGTGCAGTTGCTGAATTTAATGAAGGACCTGCGGCTGCTATATTTTTCAAGACAGTCCTGGGGCTGAACAGTGGAAAAGAGGCTTGTTGACTGGCAGGAGCAAGAAAGCGTAAACGTGTCATGCTCAGCTCTAAAATGGCAGACAACTGCACTAAGAAAAGGAATGAAATTAGGCACAAATCTCAACAGAAAGCCAGACAAGAAGCTGCAGAGGAAGCTGGATATGCTGCCGGTATGTTCTGAATGACAAGCAAGTTATTTTTTTTTGCTGTAGTATTACATACTTATTTAATTATAGTCTACTTATATTGAAAAATGGGATTTCATAGAAATCTATTTTTCTCATCCTAATTTTCTTATAACTTACAACTTTCTGAATTAATTGACATGAGAAATGGCACATATATTGTCCATAATCTTTTAAAACTTTTGCTAAATCAATTTTAAAGTATCTGAAAAAACTTTTGATTTATTGCAAAAAGTAGTGTAAAATTTAGCAAAATTTGTTAGTATTTTTAGATGTCTCAATTCAAAGTCCTACAAGTTTTTTTTGTATTAAAGGTCTCAAAAATCCAATCTGCCGAACATTTAACAGTGTAATGATAAACGTTGTGTTCAAGTTTGGTATTCATAGCTTAATAAATAAAAAAGCCTTAGCAAATTGAAATAGAACAAAGAATCCAATATTGTTCAGCTCTAAAACGGCAGAAAACTGCACTAAGAAAAGTAAGGAAATTAGGCACAAATCTCAACAGAAAGCCAGATTAGAAGCTACAGAGGAAGCTGGCTAATCTGCCAGTATGTTCTAAGTGATAAGTAAGCAATTTTTTGGAGGTAGTATTACATACTTATTTAATTATAGTCTATTTATGGAGAAAAATGTGATTTTCTCAAAAATCCATTTTTCTCATCCTAATTTTCTTATAACTTCCACACTTGTGTATTGACATAAAAATTGGCACATATATTGCCCATAATCTTTTAAAACTTTTTGTCTGATCAATTTGAAGTATCTGATCAAACTTTTGATTTATTGCAAAAAGTAATGTAAAATTTAGCAAAATTTGTTACTATTTTTAGGCACTATATTCAAAATCGTACAACTATTGCTGTAATAAAGTTATCAAAAATCCATCACAAAAAACGTTTTAAAATGTAATGATAAACAATGTGTTCATATTTGGTATTCATAGCTTAATAAATAAAAAAGCCTTAGCAAATTTAAATAGAACAATCAAATCCAATATGGCCACCGTTTCTATGGCAACCAGTGGTGCAGTGCCATCAAACTCTTTCATTTTGCGTATCTAGTATTGATATAGGTTAAGTCTGAGCATTTTCATTGAAATCCAGCAATTAATAACGAAAATAGCATTTCAGTGTAGCTCCTCCCCTTAAATCACTTACATTTACATAGTCAAAACATGAATTTAAAACGTTAATATTAAATGTAAATCTAAAATAATAACATTGTTAACTCTTTGACTCCATAATTATTTTCCACCCTGTGCCATATTTATTTTTTGAAGAATTCTAAAATGTTACTTTTAGTGTAAATTTTATGTTAATCTATA